>JAYXIM010030786.1:0-23588 GCA_037575425.1 Anastrepha fraterculus
GCCACTGACGGAACTATCGTCCTGCCTGTTTGTATACTGCTGCTGTATAGTTCACAATAATTGGCATAGGACGCAATTTGCAAAAATTATAAATCTTCTGATAGGGGATTAATGTGATTAATTTTGCGCTACCTTGTAGTATAAAATATGTATTTAGTCTCCTTTCATATATTCATATACATACATCAATTTTTATGGTGTTAGAATATGTCAAATGAGTATTTTTGGATGGCTAAGCCTTTGAAATACTTAATGCCATCATTTTCAATTAAGATTTCTTCTGATCATCGCTGGATTCACGCACAGTTTCGGCAGAATTTGCGGCGATCACAGACTTCGGTGGGCCAACATGTTTTTTAGCATTTAAGCCCTCAACACTCTTTATCAATAGAAAACGTAAAAAAATACTCTTAGGTATCTGCTCCACTCGTTGTCTTTTTTTACCGCTGCCACAAACCGATTGCTACTTCAAATGCAATATGTAATGAAAATTTGATAGCACCATATATAAGGCCTCTTCTTTTCGCCAAGCGCCAGAAAGTGGCGGATAGATGAAGCAACTGGTATAAATGAACGTATATTGGCAACGCTGAAATAGAGCTGCCTTAAATGACATGTGTTTGTAAGACAGTGGGTTATAGCAGTTAAATGAGGTATAGTCATACTCGCTAGCGGCGAATCTTGCTCGATAACTTTGTTGTTGTTTTCGCAAATTTTTCGTTAAGTTGTTCGAGCGTAGAGATAGCGAGCGGGGAAGAGGGATATTTATATTATTGACATGTCACTTAGAAAAATATCATCATCGTTATACATATATAAGTATATCTATACTATTATTATATATATTCAGCCAGCGTAGCCAAATGGGTTTGTGCGTGACTACCATTCGGAATTCAGAGAGAACGTTGGTTCGAATCTCGGTGAAAGATTAAAATAAAGAAAAAGTTTTTTCTAATAGCGGTCGCTCTTCGGCAGGCAATGGCAAAACCCCGAGTGTATTTCTGCCATGAAAAAACTCCTCATAAAAAAATATCTGCCGTTCGGAGTCGGCTTGAAACTGTAGGCCCCTCCATTTGTGGAACAACATCAAGACGCATGCCACAAATAGGAGGAGGAGCTCGGCCAAACATCCAAAAAGGGTGTACGCGCCAGTTTTACGGTTTCCAGTATAGAAGGCACGTATTTCTTCTCTGAGAATTCTACGCATTAGTTTCATAGAACGCATTCGAAGCTGTAAGCGGAATAACTCTATAAGTTCTAAATTATTAACTGTAGGTACTTTAATCCTTATCATCCGAGCCAGCCTTTGTTATGCTTTTCATTAGGGGAGGATTTTTACGTGGCGGGTTCCAAGCTCTGCACTCAACCATATACCCTGGGTGGTTTCGCCTTCTCACATTAGCTCGCTCTCGAACGGATGTTCGGGAGATACCCAGAGGATACTTGGGTGATGCCCGCCAAAAATGCATTTTGGTGGTTTATAGCGAGATGTGGTGCATGAGCAACAATAATGTCAGATAATGAAAAGACATTTAAACGAGCGGATTTCGAGTTAAGAAAACGAAACGATCTTTTGAATAATAGCGAGGTTCAGCGGTTAGCAGCGCATAATAGCATCAACTGGAAGTTTATACCTGAAGGAGCTGCGTGGTGGGACGGTTTTTGGGAGCGCCTAATAAAAATTGTTAAAGACTGTCTGAATTTGTCCGAAGAGAAATTGACAACGCTACTAACTCAAATGAAAAGTGTGGTCAATGCAAGACCATTGACTTGTATAAGCAGCGATCACAACGATTTGGAGCCTTTGACTCCAGCTCATTTTTTAACTGACTATAAACCTCCTTTACTTCAAACAGATTGCAAAAGCGATAGCTCTTCCTCGGCGAAGTCGTGGCAACAGCGGCGAGCTATAATAAAGCGGTATACGAAGAGATGGTTTACAGAATATTTAAGCGCGCTCCGTACCATACACCACAATAGAGGCGGTCCAACCCGTAGCATTAAGGTCGGCGACGTTGTCCTACAACACGATGGCAATAAACTTCGACTGCCGTGGAACCTAGCGGTTGTACAGCAAACATATCAAGGAAGAGATGGTCGCGTTAGGGCTTGCGATATCCGGCTGCACGATCAAAAGATTTTCCAACGCCCAATTCAGTTATTATATCCTTTAAAAACAGCGTCGTCTATGTCCGGGACCGTCCTCCGTCCAACAAATTAGTACTTTTATATTTACTTAGAAATATCCGTTAATTATTGGGAAAGAAAAGCTCAAAACAGTCAAAAGCTAAACTCATATCTTGTACTATACCGATTAACGATTATAACGATTTAAAATGCAGTAAGAATCTGACCGCCAAGACTGTTTGAGTTCGGGATGAAATAGCCTGTTTTATTTAATATTTTTCACAAGCTAATTTGACCACATATTGAAGAAGAATCGTCCTGACCTCTCCCAAGTGAATGGCAATCAGAGACTTTCCCCTCTTGCGTGGAATTATACTCGTGGAGTTAAGCAGAGAAAGAGAAAGGCCTCAGCTGCGTTGGAAAGATCAGGTGAGAAGAACTTGGCTTCAATTGATGTGTTCAACTCGAGCCAGTTAGCACGAAAAAGAAACGACTGACGCGCTTTGGGTCACATTGCTCAATCTTACTCTGTAGTATATTAAAAGGTAATGAACTACAAAACGCCGATCATAAAAAATTTTCAAAAAAATGGTACTTAACAAAAAACAAAAAACAAAACTAAATAAAACAACTTTGATTTATACTGCTTATGTTGGGATATGAACTATGTGCATTGAATTATCATTCATTTTCACTGTTTTCGTGTACTGATAGAAGAAGTTTTTTGACTTCAATAGAATAAAAAAAATTAAAATGGTTTTTGTTTAAGCTTTCTTGTATCATATAAGGTGGCGCAAAATTAATCAACTTATAATATTTGCAAATGGCGGCGTACAGTAGGCAGCTCTGGAAATCAAGATTTCAATTACTCAAATATTATTTTAGTAAAAAAAAAATTACTAAAACACAATAATTGGATGATTAATTTTGTGCCACCTTATATCTATTATATGTTACATATTATAATAGCCATGTGACAGTAAAATTTATATAGGAAAAATGTAATGTGCTCGAGAGTCTATGGATTTTATTTAGTAATGCTGCATACGCAGTTTATTAGTTTTTTTTTCTTTACGAGTTAAATTTTTAGTGGAACTTTAAAGTTTCAGCGGACTAAATTTAAAAAAAAATGTGTTTAAATACTAAAATACTAATAAATACTTATACGCACGCTGTGACATTGATATGGATACTCGTATTAAACGAAAGAGGATATATTGAGATATTCAAAAAAAAATTATTTATTTTTCGCCAGGGCAAATATAGTACAATAATGTCCTTTGAAAATGTCTCTTTAAATATTATTGAGTATTTCCTAAGAAATGATTTTGAAAAAATTACGCTAGAAAATGTATGTAATACATACCGCAACTTCGTTCTTCTTGCTATTTTATAAAACTTTATAAAAAATAGTTGAACTCTCCTCATAAGATATAAAGTATACGCAATGGAGATCTCTATTTACGTTTTCCCCTTTTAAACCCTAAAGTCCTATGATGAGAAAATGAGAATCTGAGTGTGTAGCATTACTAAATAAAATATAGTTTCACAAGCATATGCAATTTTCTCTGATTAATAAAGAAGAAAATTTTTGTCGCGTGGTGTTCTAATATGAAGGTAATTTTATCCATTGAGAACATTTTTTTCTGATAGCAAAACTTTCTCTTTGGTCAGACACATACATATGTCTATATACGGATATTAAGGGATTCCACTTGTATTAGATTTCATGAAAATAGTAGGTTTTAATAATACAATAAATAAGGTCTTTCGGGTCCAACAAATTACACACATCCGAATGGAAAGAAAAATATGCTTTTTATCACTTTTCACTTTTAAATTATTCGTACTCCCAAATACCGCATATATATTTTGAACCATCTGGTCCATTTTGTGCAAATAGTTTGAGAAATTGTATACATATATAAGTAGTATATAATTTTTTTTATCATAAACCATGGAAGGCTTCACCTGCACACGCGCTTCACTCAAACTGATCCGCAAAGCCACTTCCTCACGTAGGAACACATCTGGATAGTGAGTTTTTTGGAAGAGTGCTTCCAATTCTTGCAATTGCTGCGGCGTAAACGTTGTACGATTTCGACGCTGACGTCGCCGACCGAACATATATTCGGTTAAAAGGTCTCCCGGTAGAGGTGATAAAAATGGACCCGCCATTTCTTTACGAAGATCAAAATTAATTTACACAAAAAAATGCGCGCTTGGCGATTTAAACGAATCCTTTCGTTGCTGCGCGTTGATGTTGCAGCCAGGACGTTCGCGAGACGACTGTGCGCATCCTTAGCTATTGTATGCCTTTTATTATTGCCCCGTTTACCACTAATATGTCCTTTATGAGCGCTCATTTGCAAGCGCAAGATGTATGCCGTGATGCCAGGAGGAAGAATATGTGGGTGCATGGCCATGCGAAATGGTGAATGGTGGTTGGGTGATTGCAAATACTATACATATACACAAGTACAATAGACAGGGATAATTAGTAGCGCCAGCTGTGCGTTCGCATGCTAGTCGCATTGCTTATACAATTGAGTAGTTTTCGCATTTGCTTGAAAACAAATTTCAGCGCCAAAGTTTACGCATGCAGTTTACATTTACTTACTCTCTGCTGCTCTCTCAAATTAAGAGAGCTTCGGCGTCGGGCTCAGGCTCATGTGTTGTGGTCACAGGTTGTTTTGCAGTGTTGTAACCTGCATTTTTTCACAATAATTGTGTTAATTGCTGCGAAATAGTTGGAACAAAAGATCTGGAATTTGGAATAAAAATTAAATGGTACAACATAACTCGTCTTAAAGGGATAATAATGAGCAGGGTACCGCATTCAATATTGACAGGTCAGGCTTGTCCTTAAAAATAATGGAGAACTTTAAGGTTGTGTGTCGCCACTCAAAGGTAAATGGTTTTTATTCGAATTTATTAAAAATTATATAAATTATATTATATGAGTATATATCATATATAGTAAGGAACCTCGCTAATTTCAAATGCAACGAAAAGGTTGACGCAAAAGCAAGTGCAGACTATTTGGAAAAAACTACAAGGTCTTAGCCAGCGTGGGGTATAATACAGCCGACTGTCACAGTATCGAGTCCATGACGGTAGTCTAAAAAGTTCCTTGATGTCCCAGCCCTAAGTAGAGTTGAGATTGGAGCAACGTGTTTTAACAAACATTGTTGACTTAATCACAAGGTTCGTTCCTCGGCTGAGTTACGACTAAAAATCAGCTTACGCTGCTTAGACCCCAAGAGGAAATTTCCTTTTGTAGTTCAATCGCCCACAGCGCCACTCCCAAAATATATACATAAATAGAACAAATCGTCGTATAGATAGCTTTGTAACGCAGGAAAAACTGTCGCCTATGACAAGGTCTTATAAGGGAACATTTTCTGTGACGTGTGGTATATAATATAATATATATTATCTGTCCTGTATTCTTCACCCAGTGTCATGTAAGTTTCGTGCCTATCCAGGTTTGGATAACCCGTATACATATATATAATTAGTGTGAAAATCCTTTGTTGACAATTTGTGTTTGTCGTCTTGATGTTGTTCCATAAATCTAGTTTTATGCCGCCTCTGAACGGCAGATGCCTTTTTGTTTTTCTGAAATACATTCGTAGTTTTGCCAGTCGAGGGGCGACCGCTGTCAGGAAAAACCAGTTACATCTTTTCTGTTTCGTGTCCAAAGTGAGCTTCGAACCGAATCATAGTTATGCACAAGCCCACTCGGCTAGGGTGGCCGCCGTACGTGGTAGGTAAGCTGTAAGCTCTGCTTGATATTGTATGACTTGCAACTAAATTCGTGCGTCATAGAAGTACCTTTGGAAATGAAGAAGCAGCTGGGTGTGTGTGGTAGTATCAGTTGGTAGAATAATTTGATGAGCTGCAGAGTATCGCGCACGTTGTAGCCAACACCAAACGCATGGGGAACATGGGCACTCGACATTAGAAATAAAGAAAAGAATCAGCATTTCTTATGCGAATATCCCGCACTTCGAATACGCTTCAGATTTGTGAGGAGCTATTTCATGGAACACTTACACAATTTATTCACAGTCTCACTGGTTGAACTTGCTGGAACATCTGGATGATCTCAGTATATTTAGAAATATGACTAGGAAATCCTTTTTAGGCACTACAAAGGTCGCCTATGGCCACTCGGTGAACTTTTTCAACTGACAGGAGGTAACTCATTAATCAATAGTGGAAGTTACTCAATATGCCGCGTTAATTTGTCCTTTGGATTGAGCTGGAGTGCTGAAGTCAAGAATAGGGTTACATTTGAATTTTAAAAAATCTAATACTAGGTAGGTGAAATGGTTGAAGTGCCAGTCTAGCAGTCCTCAAGCAGCACTAAAACGCCGTTTTGATAATCTAATACTAAGAACTAAGCAAACATTAGGGAAGTCGATCCCTATTTTTCAAAAATTGTTTTTGCGTCGCACCAAATTTGATCAATTTTGTTTTATTTTTTATCAAGTTATCGTATTTTTTTCGTTTTAGAAAATTATCGTTACATGGGGAGGAGTATGGTTAATGATCAATTTTGTCCATTTTCAATACCAAACTACCTTGGACCAAGAGTAGTATATATGATAGTATGCACCAAGTTTCATTAAAATATGCAATACATTGGTATTCGCAAATTTACTTTTCCCATTCCGCGCCTCTAGTATATCGCAAAAGTCTACGATGGAGAGAATATTAAATTGGCACCGATCGTGGTACCGCTACTTTGTTCTCAGCAAATTTGAGAGAATCCTGTATGAGTGACGTTGCACTTGTGTAGTATGTTCGTGCGTTGTTTGTGTAATTTATTCTTCTTCTTACATTCTTGTTCGCATTTCTCTCCCATGCTACTGCACCAATGTGACGTTACACACTCTTTGATGGGCGCAATATTGTTTCTCAATCCGTATATGTCTATATCTATCTTGGCTCCTTCATCCTGCTATATACAACCGTTATGTGAACAAAATTATAACACCCGCGCGAACTTGTGCACATTTGCTTGATGAACATTAGTAGGGGCTTTGCTAACAACTTTTCATTGGTTCTTAATGAGAATAATTAAAAAAATTTATTTTCCTAAAACTCATTTTACACTCTTTTGCTCTCGCTATTCTGCTCGTTCACCCTTCCAGAAAGGGAAAAAATTACTTAATGCAATACGAAGACGGTAAATGAAATTGGAGCAGAGAGCACAATGGAATTGAAAAAGTTTCATGAACCCTAATGTTTATGTTGTAATTTGTTTAGATGCCGCTGAGCAGATTCATACACTACAAGTTAACAGAGAGCAAATGTTAAACTCGGCTGAGGTGACTATGAGTTGGTCAAAATATTACGCTCTTGCACTGCTTTTAAATGTTTTACGTACATATATACACACATACGCACTTACACAGTCGTTTAAATTTTATCGGTAAACACTAGTAATAAATATAATTTAACAACAATAACGTAAACAACAAATAAGAAAAAAAACGATAGCTGAAGAGATATGGAAGATGGAGAAGATCTTTGTGTGAGTAATGAAATTCGTAAGCACATAAAATTGAAACAACCAATGAAACACACGCGCCGCTAAAACAACAACACAACAGCATTAATAGTATAACAATAAAAACAACAAACAACAAGTAGAAATTGCAACTGTGGTGCGGGTGTAGTTTACAGGTTTAAGCAATTACAATGAGCGCAATGAGATAAACAACATTGTGGTAGTGATGCACTGAAAACGGGGAAGCGAAGGAGAGTGGCCAACGGTTGGTGGGCTGACAGTTGCACCCTCAGGACTGTGCAGCATTGAGAATGTATTGTTATTATTGCTATTGTGTTTCGCTCCAAGAACTGTATTGTTATGCGAGTATCCTTCCAACATCCTTGCTGTGCACATGTGTTTGTGTGTGTGTATGTGCGAAAGTGTGCTCAACTGTGCCGTTGTGTAGGTGTAAATGTATTTGTGTCTGTAAGTTAAACAAATGAAGGGATGTAATTTTCTCATTTGCACGTTTTGTTTCGTTGTTTTTGCTACCGTTTGTTGCGAATAAGTGTATATTTGTATGTATTAATATATCCGTGTTGGTGTTACTAAAGCAGATATTTGTTGTATTGTTGTTTCATACCTTACTGTTGCCGCTGCTATGATTCTTTTTGCCTGGTGGGTTGACTGTATGGACGCCGCTTGGCTGGGTGGTTGCGACGAGGAGCAGGGGGATATAGCGCTTGCGCTAAAATTATATTTATTTATTATTTCAACAACTGCAACGGTGGCGGCTGGCTGCATCTCGACGCTTTGTGTTTGTGTGTATTGCCGTGGTGTTGTGCGCCGTAATAGGCGGAGCGGCAGTGGTGGATTCAACAACATTTCACAATTGAAGCCAATCATAAACGAGCAACATGATGTCCATACGCGCGGCGCCAAGGGGGAGAATGGTTGATGTGCTGGAGCAAGGGCTGCGAGTTTTTGGTAAGCGTAGAGGCGCGCGCTTTTCATTAAAATTATGAATATTGTTTCGTTGCTGCTGCTTTCCTTGGATGCATTATATGTATGTATGTAGATGCTGCTGAAATTTGTTGGAGCTGCTGTTCTCCATTTTTAATTTTGTAATTTGATGTGCAACAACAACAACAATAACAGCTGTATTTTGCAAAACAATGCAGTCAGAAACTCATTAGTCGGCAGCCGGGTGACGGCCACAGTTGCACGGTATGGTGGTGGGCGGTGGTGGTGCACAGGTGGGCGGCCGTTGGTTGTGTGGTTGATTTGTATGCCATTTGAGTGGCAGCTGATGTCTCGAGATTGATACTCTAAACACAAAACGTCGGTGGGAGTGGAGCGGAGGTGCGTGTGCATGATTCAACTAAGGTGTTATAATAATTTGTTGCTTAGTGCTTTTTTTGTGTTAGTGCAACGAAAAAATTCGTGCAGTTGCTTCATTTATTACAGAATCATGCAAATGGAATTTTTTGATTAGGTTCCACATTTCAGTTCGTTCATTCATTTCGTAAAAGAATGATACTGAAATCTGCGTTATACTCGTAGTTTGCTCATTTGGGGAACGAAACTCAGACTAATTTGTTAAATTAAGGATACAATTATCTTTATTGTCCATACGAAGAAAGATACGAGCTACTTATGCAAATCCAGTTGATGAAACAGTTATAAAGGTAAAATAAGTCAAAATGTGTTACGATAGTCGTAATATTAAGAATTTCGAAAATTTTAACACAGTTTTATAACTGATTCTGCCGTCACACTTTCCTCTGTATGTAAGGTTGGTCCATGTAGTGGTTTATTTTACTGTTAACTCAGTTTTCCAAGACTTTGGTGACAATTTTTGGCTCTATCTCACGAATGGCTTGCTCGATATGCACTTGAGGGCCTGTATCGTTAATGGGTTGTTCGCATGACATCACTCCATAAAAGAGTTTACCGAATTGTGCCCGCAAAAGATCAATTGTGGCATGTGCTGCGTGACAAGGCGCGTCATCTTGCTTAAACCAAAGATCGTCCAAGTCCATGACTTCAATTTTCGGCTACAAAAAGTCGTTTATCATGCCTCTGCAATGCTCATCGTTGACCGAAATGACGTTTCCAGCAGCATTTTCAAAGAAAAATTGCCCAATAGAGCCACCACTCTAAACAAACTATTCCTCCAAACACCAAACGGTGTAAGGCTTCTCGATCATAACACGCGGACTTTCCAATTCCCAGATGCAAAAGTTTTGCTCGTGAACATAGCCACCGAGTTCAAAATGCGCTTCGTCAAGAAAGATGATTTTTCGAGCGAAATCGTTGTCCAATATTTATGCAATATTTCCCACCGTTGTTTAAGCGTAAAGTTATTAATTTCATTCTGCGGTGATATCGTCTTACCTTTTTGTCAAGATTTCCAGGAGGAAAGAGCTGTCACTATCAAAAAAGCATTGTGCAAGGCGGCCCATTTAGAATTTGAAATTCAATTCGGCTATAGGTCAGGTTAGGTTAGGAGTGAGTGCCCACTTAGACAAGAGTCAAATTCGTCCATTGTCAAAGAGGAAGATCAAGGAAGAAGTGGGTTTGGATTGGAGGATGACGACCAAACGGTTGCCAATTACATTTGCGTTAATTGATTCAATTTTAGGCAGACATTTTTTTAACGAATTGGAAGATTTCAGTTCTGTAGAAATCGGAGATATTCTAAAATTTTTGAAAAACACAGACTGGATATAGGGGAAGCTCCCCACCAGGCATCACAATGGGCTATGAGCCTAAGTGTGCCCCACAGGACAACCTCTTCAACCTAACGTAACACAACTGATTCAAGCTGCTGATGAAATTCTCCGTCAGAGGAATGGCTCCATGCCCATTTATGTAGGATCTTTGAAATGAAATGCCGTCCTACATGGATGTTAATGTCAATAATTGAGTTACTTGGTACTGCCTCGTGCGTAGTAATAAGTACTACGGAATTAGCGCTGTAACTCTACATAACAGCATTTCTGCATGTAGAATACGCGCTTACCAAATAGCTTTTGTAGGGAGTTCCAACTGGAAATAATCAAATTATTAGATATAGCCATACTTGATCAGAACTCGCTTCCCGGGGCTAGATTTATGCAATTGCCCAGCCCGTGAAAAGTTTGTGGAAAATAAGGGGTTCTTCTTTAAAAGCAGCGACTAAAACCGTAAGATCCATTACGAAAAACTCAAAATTAGCGAACACTCGAAATTACTTAAAATTCTAAAACATACGAGGAATTTTGCTCTTCTGTTGCGAAAGTAGATATCTACAAAACAAATGTAAGTACAACACCATACGGATGTAGTTAAGGGAAATTGAACTAATAGCCATAGGGTTCGCAGCCCCGGTCAATAACGTATGTCGTATATGCCAAGATGAGGAATAGATACATAATGTTCAACACTTCTTGAACGATTTCATTGCTGATGATGCGCTCTAAATTCATAGAAGCGACCGAATATAAAGAAAATTTAGCTTCGAGCCATCCTTCAGACCCTCACCAAGCAAATAAAATCTGTTTACGGGAATTCTTGAATTCATATTTAGCATACAGGGTTTGATTGAAAAGTAATGAGCCTTCCCGCGCGGAGCGTCTGCTAAGCGATCAACCGAATCGGCTGGTGTGGGAAAATGATCGTTGGACCTTCCCCTTCTACTACAAACCGGTCCCAGTTCGCTGGCAACAGCGGTGCAGTCAACATAGCTCCGCGCACTTTTAAAAGTGTGTTAGGATTTTGCAGTGGCGAAAATGCAGCGATCGTTGGAGCAACGTTACTCGATCAAATTTTGCGTAAAGCTAAACAAAACGAGTACCGAAACCATTGTGCTACTCAGGTGCCCAGGTAAAACGGTGGCACATGTCGTTCAAGGAAGGCCGGGAGGGCCTCGTCAACAATTGGACCCTTCATCACAACAATGCGCCGGTGCACACCGCCTTCCTCTGCACCTCTGCATTAGCCAAGATGGAGGTTCCGGTGCTTCCCCACACTCCCTACAGCCCAAACCTGTCCCCTCCGGACTTCTTCTTGTTCCCGCGCCTGAAAAGAAAGCTGAAGGGGAGACGTTTCGACTCCATCGAGGCGATCCAGAAAAACTGTGACAGCCGAATTGAACGCGATGTTGTCCACTCCGGTGGACGAGTTTAAAAAACGTTTCCTGCAGTAGATGGACCGCTACCAGCGGTGTATTGACGCTCAGGGGACCTATTTTGAAGAATATTTATTTGTATAAGCCAAAAGGTTTAATAAAACTGCTTAAAAAAATAAGGCTCATTACTTTTCAATCAAACCCTGTATGTAGCATAATCTTTTTACGCAAGATAGAGAGTGAATTGAAGACGGTAAGCGCCTAGGTCGTCCAAATGAGGTGACGTTTGGCAAAATCGAAAAATTGATATTGGAAAAAGTTTGTAAAAGAAACAAACCACAGAAGTGGTTGGCGAGCTTTATAAAAATCAAAAATTATCACTTCAGTGCAGCGTATCGAATCGTCGAATCTATGTATCGGATCAATGTAGCGGATTATTACTGAAGACGAATTTTCGTTCGTCATTATGAAGCTGAGTCGAAGCAAGAGTCTATGAAGTGGCATAGAAAAGAATAATTTCAAGGTGCCATAATTGGCTGGTAAGTTAATACCTGCGTGCGATGGCGCCGCCATAGCCTAGTGATTTGGTGCGTGACTATCATTCGTAATATCAAACAACATCTTTTTTAATTTTCATTCGAAATCATCTAGACCATTCAGCCGTTGCAGCAGGCACGGTTTCCAGGGATAGTGACGTCGCTGCCCGAACAAAAGATTGTTTGAGACTCTCCAAATTTGTGTGAGGTCTTCGACAGGTCATGTTCCCCAATTTAGACCACAAATTATAGTCCAAGGGATTCAGATCTGGACTTCCAGCCGGTTAATCTTCTGCGGCTATGAACCCAGAACATTGTTTTTAGCTACTGCTGGATGGTTTTTGCCTTATGGGATGGAGCGGAATCTTGCTGGAAGATCCAACGCTCTCCATTGAATAGAGTACTGCTCATCTGCTTCACCACGTCTTCTAAGAGATCCTCCCGGTACACTTTTGCCACTTAACACTTTTTTCGCGGGAATGAATAGATGTAACGCCTTTACAAGATACTCTCCACCAAACCATTACGGAGGAGGTTTTGCGTCTTTAGAAGTTTTAACATAGATTTTGTCGTTTTGCTTATTAAAAACTTCTTCAACAGTAAATATTTTCTCATTTGTGAAAATAATACTTTCATGGTCGTTGACCGCATACCACCGAAAAAGCTGCTTGCATCTGTCGAGTCTAATTTTCTTCAGGCGCATTACCAAAAGATGAGCAGTTGAGCGACGGAAGGCTTCCACGTGGATATCATCTCCAATTAGTCTTGACATTGGTCTGGTTAATACATTCATTTCCCTGGACATGATTCTCTGCTTTCTAAGTGGATTTCTGCGAATTCTTTCTCGGACGGCTTTTATGGCTGCCCTGGTTCGAACCACGCGAGGACGACCACTCTTCTTTCTGTCTGTACTTTAGACATTTGAGAAAAACGATTGATCGTGCGGTAAACAACGTGGTTTGGAAACACGTTTATTTAAAAAATTGAAAGGAAAAGCTTCAATTTAAAATTGTTTACTTATTTTGAGGTTGGTTATCTCTATATTTTTCCTATATATAAGTATATCCCTGATGGACGTTTTTCATTTTATCGACGTTCTTCATTTTATCACCTTGAAAGGTCTGAGAAGTTTTATACTTAAAGAAAAATGTATCGGAAATGAAAAATGAGTATCATATTTAATAGCGCACTCCTTTCTCTTCACTTCCAGAATATTTTGACCCTTCCCTGTATTACAGTATATCAACCTTAGATTTTTTAATACTACAAAACGTAGTTGTACGGATTGTTACGAAAAATCTTTGCATGTAAAAATGTGGCAAAAATAGAAATTTTAAATGAAATTTCTTGAAAAAATAAGCTAAAAAATGTTCAGAAATACTCCAGTAGTCAGTGCTCCTGTAAAGTTTAGCACCGATCGAACTAAAACTAAAAATGATCTTCCAATTCGTTAAAAAATTGCCTGCCTCGAATAGCAAATCTCCGTCCGGATAGAGCAGGACAATGGCACAGAAGGTGCAATATTGTCTCTTCCTCATCAAGACAACTTCTACAGAAGTCATGTGCTTGTACCACCATCCTTTGGGCGTGCCTACCTATTAGACAATGTACCGTTATGACTGAAATCAGTGTGCTAAGGCTGTGCTTATTTTGGCTAAGCAAAGATTCTGTGAGTTTAGCATTGAGAGTCGGCCACAGTTGACGGGCGATTGTACAGGTGGCTTCATTACGCCATCTTCTTAGAATTAAATATATATAAATTATGCAAGTTAAATTCTACTAAAACATTTAAAAATTCTCAAAATATTTACAAAAGATGGAGTTCTTAGCAATTTTTGATACTGATTAGTAATTAAATGTTTTTGCCTAATACTCTCTAAAACTAAACAAGTGTTGAATATACGATCGACGGACACAATATTGCTGCAAAACGGGCATGTTGGTTTTGGACTTCCGGTGTGAAGATGTTGAGTGAAAATGGTTGCTTGTAGATGAGTGATATTGTTGGCGTAAAGAAGTTTATCGCAAGTCGGGTTGAGGTTTTAGTATCGACGCTGGTAATTTTTCCATTCTGCGAGTCTCTTCTGTGGGAATGTTGTAACATTTTCTTCAGGTTGTTATAATCGTGTGTCTCATATTGAAAAGTAGGTGTTAATCCAAAGTATTACGCTGCCATATCAACTTGTTCATTACCAGGAATGCCGACATGTCCAGGCGCCGAGAGCAAAGCAATTTTCTTCCTATATTTAAAGCAAAGGTCACGGATCTGGACTATTATTGTTGAGCTATTGGGTATGTTTTGAACTGCGTTTAAGCAAGAAAAACTATCGGAACATATAAGGAATTAGCCCTTTTGATGAATAACATATTCTAGAGCTTTGTGGATAGCAAAAGCCTCGACCGTAAATACAGATGCGTGTGGAGGAAGCGCAACTCCTGTGATCGTCACCCTATAAATAAAAGAGTTGCCTTGTATATAAAAAAGTAAAATTAATTAAATAAGTAAATTAAATAAAAAAAAGGTTGTCTGTAAAGTCGGTTTACTGACGATAGTGTACCGTGACAACGTTATAAGAAAATACTGATGTAATTGGTTGTAATTTTCAAAACAAAATTTTAATTTTATTTGTTTGATAGATATTTTGTATGGATATAGAGAAGGAGGTAAATGGAATCGCAATGGAATTGATCAAGTTGTGAATTAATATTATATAATCCAATCAATCAAAATATTATATATCAAATATGTGAATTAATATACATATGCGCATATACATACAAATATATGCTCACTCAAGTAGGACAGAGCCAGAGTCGAACGTTGCCGAACGCGGGGGCCGATTGTGCTCTTTGTCGGTCGTTCCGCGCTCTCGCTTGCAGTTCAAGCAAGGTAACGGCGCATGAGCAAGATAACGACACGTTCTTTCGTGCGTGCAGCCGGCTAAATCGAATTGTAAGACGTTATCATGTCAAAAACTGCAACACTTTAATTCTTATTTATTTTTAAATAAATCTATATAAATTAAAATATCCAATTTAATCTAAATAAACAAATAAATTTTAAGTCGTGGGTAATCTTAGTAAATTGAGAAAATGAGTGCCTCCTGAGGCAATTTTACATAAAGTGACCGAAATATTGCCAACCTTTACCAATTTCGGCGAACTGTACATTGGCAGAAATTATACTTCGGCCTCAGAAATTACCTTAAATGTTTGCCATTAATTTCTATTTATTCATTACAAATAAGGTGGCCGCACCATTCAAAACTAAAAAAAATGAATAAACTGAACAATTTTAAAAACAATTTAAAGGTAATTTAATACAAATTTAAAATTTAATAATAATTTTTTACATTTTTTTATGTTGAAAATTAGGGTAGAAATTTTTGAAGTGAAATATCTTCTGTGTCGTTATCATTTCTATTTTTTTTTGTTTGAATTTTGTATATATATTTTATTTTATTTTATTTTTATAATTACTATTTTGCATTTTTTACATTAGAAAACTATTTGTTTGTTTTTTTAACAAATAACAAAAATAACAATTTTTGATACAATTTTTTTTTGATACATGTTTTTTTTGATAAAACAAATAATAAAAAATTTTTTTTTGATAAATAAATAAAAAAAAATCGGTTTTTGATAAAACAAATTTTTACTTATAAAATTTTTTTTCGTAAATTGTGTTTTTGGTAAAATTTGTTTTTTCTTTAAAAAAACAACCTCCTCAGAGTTCTGTCTTATTTTTTATGATAATTGTTTAGACAATGTTCAATAATCACTGCAAGCTTCGCTCATAATGGGATACCTAAAGGGTTTTTCAATAACAAGTGTTATTGGTGAATGAATTGCGCTATCGAGAGATGGTTAACGATTTTTTATGGCTAAAATTGGATGGTATTAATCTGAACAGCGTTTATTTTCAACAAGATGGCGCTACGTGCCACACAAGCAACGAAACCATTGATCTTTTACGGGAAAAGTTTCCGGACCGTGTTATCTCTCGAAGAGGTGATCACAATTGGCCACCGAGATCTTGTGATTTAGCACATTGTGACTTTTTTCTTTGGGGCCACGTGAAAGAGAAGGTCTACGCCAACAGCCCAGAGTCGATTCAAGACCTCAAAGATGGAATTCGTGAGGCTATCGAGGACATAGGGCAGCCACTTTGCAATTCGGTTATGGAAAATTTCATGAAACGGATATTGTCCTGTAACCGTGGTCATGGTCGTCATTTGCCAAATGTTATTTTCCACTATTTACGGCATACCTTCCTTTTTCGAGTCTGCTTTGTAGAATTGAGAGCTTCAAGCCCTTCAATCTTGGGCAGTTCTAAATCCCCTCATAATAATAATAATAATAATATCTTTTGCACTTGTTTAGAATAAGCAAAGGGAGCTCTGAAGTGAATACGTCCAAAGTTGTAGGTATAGTAATGGTACTATGAAGCTCTACTTGGTCGTTTTTTTAACTCCGATGTACAAGTATTGACAAACTACTACAGTATGAGATACCAATCCGAGTACGTGAGTACAAATACGTGTAATTACTCCACTAGTGGAGACTGCAATTGGGCAACCAGAACATTCAACGAAATTCTATACAAAAGTAGTGGAGCGTCTTCTTAATTCTCTTCGTGCTACAGGGTCCGGCACTCGAAGTGTAACCAATTAAAAAAGCCATAGATTTAGTTTGGAAATTTCAAGTAAAGTAAAACAATTAAAAACAAATTAAAGTAAAAAATTAAAAATCAATTTACTTTTGCTCGATATGACCACCTTTTACCTTGACTATGACCTTGAAACGGTCCAGAAATGAATCGCAAGCTGCCCGAATGTGACTTGCAAGTATTTTGGCCCACTCGCGAACAATGGCTTTTTTCAGCGCCTCGAGACTGGTGAATTCTTAGTTCAGACCTTTCTCTCCAAAATAGCCCAAAGAGAATAATCCATCAGATTCAAATTCTGGTGAATTTCAGAGCCATTATGTGGACGTTATGAAGTTCGGAACGCTGCTTTTTAACCATTCTTGGATCACTCGAGCTTTGTGAGACGGTGCCGAGAAATGTTGAAACATTTGAAATGTTTGTCTGCCCAAGGCTTCAAAGCAACCTCCAGAATACTTTCTCGATAATATTTCGTATTTATCTTGACGCCAGGCTCGATGAAAACGATTAGAGAGCGCCCATCTGCGGTTACAGCGGCTCAAACCATTAGCTGTGGCAGATCCTGCCTCCTGGTGGCCAAACGATGACTCAAATTCTCGTATGAACGGTCGGTTAATATACCCTATCGTTTTGGGAGTTTACGAATTGCTCAGTTTGAAAAATTGTCTCGCCAGAAAACACAATATTCGGAAATTGACCGCTTTCGGCCAAGAGAAGCAACTCCTTCGCTCTCTCAATTCTGACTTGTTCCTGCTTTGGTGTGAGATCATGTGCCTTTTGGATCTTGTAAGGCTTGACTTTGAGATCATCTTTCGCCATTTGATTGGCACTTTGTCGGGAATTTCGCTCAAGTCGCTTTTTCACTTTTTGAAGCATTTCACGTGACGTTGCAGTCTTTTGATGAGCACCTCGATGACGTTCCGCGATGCCACCAGTATCATTTTAACGAGTAATGGAGCGATAAACAAAAACTTTATTTACTTTAAGGTGCTCGAGCTTACGAACAATCGCTGATGGTGATTTGCCAGCCAAATAAATATAATGCAATCACACTCTTACATTTGAAATCTATTACTGATTTTCTTTTTTCGCGTTTACTCTCGGCAAAATGCTTCCGCGCGCTTGTAAGCAATACTCTGGACAGTCATTTAGCCAACTAACAGACATCTGATACCCGTGCTCAGCTGAGCGAGCGGCCTGAAGTTGGTCACACTTCGAGTGCCGGGCCCGGTACTTTCGCGTATAAAAAGTGTTTAATGAGCACACGAAGCTCTCCTTTTCTTATTTTTGCGCAAAAGCTCGTGGGTGTATTTTTCAAATCACTTGAATATGTATGTATGATAGAATGTTGAATATGATTTTGGATTAGCCAAATTTTGGTTTTGAGGTGAAAGTCCAGTTAGTTTAATTTTCAAATGCTAATGGACCCATTACCATTAATAAACAACAATTATGCGCCAAAAAGTTATTTAGCATACTTGAACGTCTCTAATAATTCTTATTGATACTCGTATTTGATAATGGATTTTGTTTTTTACAAAATATTAATAGTACATACGACCACATCCGCACACATCCAAACGTACGAGTGGGCGAAAAGTTGGGAACTCCCAAGTGCGTTGCAGCCGCATGCAACTGGTAATATGTGGCTCGAAGGCAATACTCGCATCAACATGGTTATGAGTAAATTAACTGCGGTAATTGGCAGCGCAACACCATTCGTATGTGACAGTCTCTTTGGAGGCGGTTGATGAACTAATTTCGCATGAAATGGCGCCTACAAGTAGACAATTCACACAACTGCACATCCTGAAAGTATGCAGTAATGCAAAAAAAAAAGTACGGAAACTGAACAAGTGAATAACGAAATATGTATGAGTGTACAAAAAATAAAAAATATGAATATGAAAATGAAAAAGAAAACACCACGTGAATGCAAGTAGCCTACAGGTGGAGGTGGGAATGGGGTAGACTTTGAGGCTGGCTGACAAAGGAAATCAAAGACACAGACGAAATGAAATGTTGACGGCAGTTAAACAATGAAATTTCTTCATTTTGTTGTGTTTTGATGCTGGTGTTGCCGATGTTGGTAAAGTGACAGACGCGCAGCAGCTAAATTAGAATTTTTAATGAAAATCGCCTTAACAAAAGGCGCATCAACTGCAACATAAGCGGCAAGAGGAGGCAGTAAAATAGTAAGTGGGGAGTAAGTAATAGTAAGTTGGGCAGCGGACACAAAGTACGAAGGAAGAAGGGTACAGAGCGGCCGTTTGATTAAAATATTATAAGCACATAGAAATAAGGATTTAAGTAAATGTTGATATAACTACGATAGAAATGAGGTAAGAATATTGTTAAGTCTAAGAAGAATAAAAACACAAAGTTTAGTTTTAAACCAAGCAAGCTTGCTGATGTATATATAGGTATTTATGTGTGTGTATGTATGTATGCAGTTCGCCGGAAGTAAGTTCAATGAATGCCAAACTCCTTTGTTATTTTATAAAAAATATGCATAATATAAATTAACAGATTTTCAAAGGACATGAAACGATGGCCATGGCTGAGGGTTTGCGCAAATGGGCCGCACTGCAAGGATATCCCGTGGCGATACATATTTGTTATTGCTTGCTTTTAAACCGCAGCAGAGTGCTTTTTGCTAATTTCGTTTTAATTATGCTGATTAAAATTTTTATGAAAAGATATAAAAAAACAACAGCAACAACAAAATTAATAAAAATAAAATACAGCAAATGGAATCATTTCAATATAGAGATGCCGCGAAGAATGCGCAGGCAGCGTAATAACGGCGCAGCAGGTGTGAAATGCAGCATTTCAGTTATGCAGAAAAATCATTAACTTAATTAAATTTTTTTAACACAAACATGCAAAATGTAAAAAAAACATACATCCTATGCCGTCAGCAGCATTTGCCAACATTGCTGCATATTCAGCAAGCGCAACAACAGCCCACCAGCGGCACCTACAAACGCTCATTACACGTACATACATAGGTACATATGTATGCACGAATGTTGGAAGGTAGTTAAAAGAATGCGCGGGTATATGCGGCGAGGAGCCAAGGGTAGGTGGCAGAAAAATTATTTTCATAATACTAATTGCATAGTCACAATGTCATTTTTATTAAAAAGCAACCAGCCGCATTGCATTACATTGCAGCAGCAACAACACCAACAACAACAGCAGCAACAGCAATGAATACGAGCATCCTCGGGCGAGGTGGCAGCCTCGTCAACGTCAGCAATCTCATCATCAGCAACAGTAGCAACAACAAAAACATCAACAACAACGGCCTTAATGGCAGCGACAGCAACACCGATGTCAGCTACAGTTGATGGCGTTGAAGAAGGATGCACAGTAAATTTAGAGGGAGGAATTGGGGGATGTGGTTGCTGAAACGAAAGAGTGAGCGGCGGGAGGTTTGAGGGAAGCACGACAAGAAAATGAAATGAAAAAATAAATTCATGCAATGCAGCCAACCGACCAAGTAGGCAGTCAGCCAGCTAAGTTGCTGAGGCGAAAAATCGCCACCCACCATTCGACACATACATACACACAAATATGCATGCGAATATGTGTGTAAGTAACACAACAGCGCTGTTCATGCTAGGCCCGCACTATAGAGATATGTATGTACATATGTATGTATGTATGTGTGTGAATGCACGAGTATGCCTACAGCAGGCACACAAAAGAAAATGAATTGAAAAAAGTAATTAAAAACAGCAAAAAACGCCAGCGTTGTTGCACATGTAAGGCTCCTGTTATTATTGTTATTATTTTTGTTATTGCTTACTGCCGCTACTGCTGCGGCTGTTGTAATATCAACAACAAATCACAATGCAAAAACACATTAGCGCAAACAAGCGAGTCAGTAGTGGTGGGGGGTGGATGGGCTGTGAATGTATTGCACATGTATGTATGTATGTGTGTGAGCTCGTACATGGTGCAAGCGAAGTGCATAGCATGACAAAAAATGCTAGCTATGGCGGTAACAACGTAAAAAGGACGAAATTAAAATACATTAACACGGCAACAATATGGCAATTCGCTGAAGAGCGCTAATTTCCACACGTAAACAGCGTTGAGACAATAGATTTGCTATGGAGCTGCATACCAATGGAAGTATGGCATAATGAAACCGTTGAGTTGTAAAAATATACATACTTCTCTACACATATGTATATGCGCGTATAAGTTGACGAATATGTTGCTCCCAAATGAAGATTGCACACTTCATGTTGAAAGCGAGTGCAGTGTCAAAATTAAAATCAGCGGCTTTAACTCGCTGTGGAATTGGCATCATGTAATTGTCGAAAAACTATGGAAACCCTCAACGAATTTGCCATGGCTTGATATGTGAGGCTTTCCTACTATTATTTACTTTCTGCAAACCGATAACATTTGTTGATGCTCGGGTTTTTTTTTTCAAAAAATGTAATCAAAAACATCAGGTTAATCAAGTTAATCATACATATATGCGCCGTTGCTGTTTACAACCTCTTCCCACCTCTTGACTTGGTATCAAAGCAGTTGTTGAGCCAGTTTTTAAGGACCTCTCTGTTATCGAAGGCAGCGACCTTTATATGGTTTGACAGGGAGTGGAAAAGATGGTAATGGATGCTGAATGACCTGGCATTCGAGCTCTTGTAGTGCGGCTTTGGCGACTTGTGCAACATGGGTCCTAACGTTGACGTGAAGGAGTATGGTTTGACCATATCGATCGAATAGCCTTATTTACGAGCTCCATGCTGACCTTGGCATTCTTTTTGATCATTTCCCACTGCACCATGCCCTCTCAGTCCCACCAAACACATATCATGATCTTCTTTGGTTGAAGAATTTGAATTCAGAAGCCGTTCGGCTGCGGGACCTGTCATCGACGTAAAAGCCGCCATTTTTGAACTTTGAAAACCATATCCGAGCTGTAGACTCGCCTATGACACCTTCTCCATACACGTCGCAAATATTTCGGGCTGCTTCGGCAGCACTTTGGCCTTGATGAAAAGCAAAGAAAAGCAGGTGGCCAAAAAGTGTTTATTTTTGCCTGCTGGGTATTTCATTTCTAAGCCTCGAAACTAATAAAAAATTAAATAACTCAAAAATACAATTAACAAAGTTTTTAGAGCAGAAAAAGTTCTATCGAATGAATACTTACCATTTGCCAAACAGTAACATAAAAGAAAATATAAAAACGCTATGAACTTATTCCCCAACTTTATATACATAAAAACATGCGTCAAAACATAAACCAAACAAGTTTGGCTTTATAAAATAAATAAAAAGAAACCAGAAGCCGGTACAAATGACAAGTAACGATTGGCAAGGACGATTCGTTCAGGTGCCGTATCTTCTTAGTCTTGCCATAAGTTCTGTTACAAGTGAAGTGCGTCATAGATGTGAAATTATAATACTTTTTTTTTAATGAAGTTAGTTCTATTTAGTTATGTAAATATTAAAGAAAAAAATTTAAATTTTCATTCGAAACGATCACCATTTGCTTTTACACAAGTGTTGAAACGATTAGGTCATTCAGCTATTGCAGCACGCACGGTTTCCATGGACATTGACGTCGCTGCTCGCACCAAAAATTGTTTAAGACCCTCCAAATTTCTGTGAGGTCTTCGACAGGTCATGTTCTCCAATCCTGACCACAAACTGTAGTCCAATGGATTCAGATCTGGATTTTCATACGGCCAATACTCTGATCCCAGGAATATTGTTTTTTATCCACTGCTCAGCGAACAAAACACTAATGAGATTTACCCATGCATAATTCTTCAAGCAATTTCATTTCTTTGGAATTTTTCACCCTGTGCACCAGATACAGCATCAAGATTTTCTATGAAGATTTTGGGATGTTAATGCAAAATGTACAACTTACTGCCTTCTTTGCCTTTAGGGCACAAGAGAAAAAGAAAGCCATTACTACGCAACATTTTTTGAACCTTATAGCGAATCAGTTATAGATCTGTTAAATTTAATCCATGCGCCTATTTTGTTAAGAGAAAAAATCATTCTAACACCTCTTCTTAACAAATTTGGCATTGCCAAAAACTTCATTCAAAGCTTGGATACAAAGTGAGCGGCTTTCAATAATTAAAAAAAAACATTTCTTAAACTATATGCAGCTACAATTAAAGCAGGTGAAATGACGTAGCATATTTTATTAAAAAAATTTTAAAATAACAATGTTTTTTTTTAATTTCTCCAGGAATACTTGTCGGGCTGGACATATGAAGACAAAGAGTGGGAGAGCATTTGACTAACATGAAAAATAGAGTGTGTTTTCATTTCGGTAATGACTACGCCGAATTTAGGGAAATCACAGAGCGGAGGAGAGACAAAGAGAAAATGACCATTGCTTTTAATAATATAATGTAGCCGCCGTAGCCGAATGGGTTGGTGCGTGACTACCATTCGGAATTCACGTTCTCTGTTGGTTCGAATCTCGCTGAAACACCAAAATTAAGATTTTTCTAATAGCGGTCGCCCCTCGGCAGGCAATGGCAAACCTCCGAGTGTATTTCTGCCACGAAAAAGCTCCTCATAAAAAAATATCTGCCGTTCGGAGTCGGCTTGAAACTGTAGGTCCCTGCATTTGTGGAACAACGTCAAGACGCACGC
>JAYXIM010030789.1:0-11361 GCA_037575425.1 Anastrepha fraterculus
TTTTGAGCTCGAAATGCGATCATTCCAAAATCCACAACAAACAGTTAGTCTATGTTCAAACAGACTAAGGCAATTAAGCATTAAATTGCGTCAATCGGGGTTTGGTGTTCACACACATACTTACAATTTAGCCTACATAATTAGTAGTTGTGTTCGATAACAAAATTAGCTATCACCAACTATGAATCCAAATAAAAAGCGTAAGCGAAAATTCTCTCCCATAGAGCAGAAAGAAGAAGAGCTGATTAGCCATCACTTCCAAAAACCGATAGAAGAAGAGATATTAAGATTGTTAAACAATTTTTGTGTTCAAAAGAGTTATCATATTTATACTTCATTATCTAGTGTTAAATTTTCCATTTTATCGTTTCTGGTTATGAACTGCAAAATTCAAGCCGACGCTAGGGCAGCAGTGCATAAAGTACCAGATTCCACAAAAAATATATTTGTTTGCTTACAAAAAGTTTAGTTACATATATGCTTTCAGATCATATGTTTTCGTGATGACTAATATTTGCTGGTTAAACTTTCTCCGGCACAAAATGAACGTCTCTTTTGCATCGATTTACCACTTTGTTTTCTCAATTTTTGAGTGATGGATGATATTTTGGCGATATCGACCGTCCACTTACAAAAATTATGAATAACTGCAACAAATTTTTGTATTATTGAACGCGATTATTATATGACAAATATGATTCAAGGCGAATCTATTAAAGGTGGTGTTGATAAATCAGCTGAGCTGTTTGTTTATCCGAAACCATGTCGGCTGTAAGCGCAAAATGAAACAAGGTGAATTCATTATTTGTTTTCTAGTTTCTCAATAGTTTGCTTTGACAATCAGAACATTGCTGTTGGTCTAGTGTCACCACGTTTAATGGAAGCGCCTTGGAATAACTATTACACATTTTTGTATTATCGAACGCGATTATCATATGACAGCTGAAAGTATTTTGGTATTGTTTATGAAAAATTCGGCGAAAGGAATATGCAGAAAACTTTACTTAGAAAGAATTTGTTAGTTTACAAAAATATACCTATTGAACTTTCCCAGTCAATACAATCGGAAGACAGCAAACTATAGTATAAGTACATACTTGTACATATATACATATTACATATGCAAATAGTTCTCCTTGCACTGTTTGAACAAAATTTAAAGATACTTATGGAAGCTGATAAATGAAATTAAAATAAGTTTTGTTCCAATCAATAACGTTTTCTTTATTGTAGAATCGGCAAACTTTTTTGGTGAGGTCAATTGAAATTGCGTCCTTCCCAGTCCACGGAGCTTCTCCACTTGCCCTTTCTATAAATCGAGAATGCGGGCTTCTATCTCCTTCACTTGATCGTAGTCTCTTTCTTTAGCGATTTTAGTTTTAGCTGTCTAATTTTCCACAGAACTTCATTATTAAACATACCTATCTTCTTTGAAAATCCGTTGTTTTGTTCTTTCTAAATTTGATTTTAATGTCATTTCGCTTTGCTCTCCTCCTTAAACAGATTTCATTGAGTTGCATAGAGAAACCGACACAAATTAAGGCTTAAATTTCTGAAATGTTCTTAATTGTCAATTACTCTATTTGGATGCACTGGCGTATAAGAACGTATAGGTTCTTTCATTACAACATGAAAAAGTACCTCGTCTTGAGTTTGTTTTCAATAAACGCACTGTTTGGGCAAAATACGAGGGTTACATTTTATATTTTGCACCTTTATACTATGTGTAATGATTTTTAATTAATTTTTTAGTATAAACTTACATATAAATTGTTCGCTTGCGGACCTTTTTGTTCTTTTTTCAATAAGTTGAAAAGTTCAAGGATGGAATTAACTCTTGAAAATTTTCGTGCGATGACTTATTACGATTTTCGACGTTGATTATCGAGACAGGAGTGCATTGATCAACTTATTTCACCAGCACCACTGGGATACTTGGTACAACGAGATACAACATCAGCCATCGATCCTTGCAAAATGAATTCCGTGAATACCCTCCAGAAACGATTATTATGCCAAAAACAATTTGTGCTGAGCGTCAATTCGTAAAGGAAGAACTCCATGTCACATATCGCGAGATAGAGACATCCTTGGGCATTAGTGGGATCTGTATATATTCAATATTGCATCAAAATTTGACCGTCAAGAAGACTTGTTCTCGTTGGATTTGACAAATACCTAAAAAACTTCTCATGTCGATTGGTGTAAGGAAATGTTGAAGAAATTCAGCAACAGTGCTTCAAAGCACGTTTATGACATCGTGACAGGTGATGAATCTTGGATATATGCATATGAGCCCGAAATAAAACAGCAATCGATAGTATGAGTGTTCCACGGTGAGCTTAATCTAACAAAAAATATTCGCGGAAGAAGCGCCTCAAAGCAAATGGTTGCTTATTTTTTCGGAAAATCTGGTCTTGGCACTTTCTATCACTAGAGAAACTTAAACTTTTTATTTGCCTAAAGTTTTCGGAGAATTAAAGAAAGCGAACCGCCGAAGACGAATCATCCTTGAACAAGCCAATTTGAGCTTCCCCGTAGCGGCTCACATAAGAGAGTATTTGATCACTGAAATTATCGAATTAATGGCTCATCTGCTGTACAGCCCTGATTTGCCACTTAATAATTTCTTTTTGTTCCCGAGCTTTAAATATAAAACGCGAGGTCAACATTTTCACACCTGAAGAAGCTTTGAAGCCTTTAAACAGCTCGTTTTGGAGGTATCTACTTTTGAGTGGCAAAATGGCTTTGAAAATTAGTTCAAAGGAATACAGAAGTCTATTGACTTGTAAGGAGAGAATTTTCAAAAATAATAAAGCCATTTTCATTATTATTTTGCTGTGTTTTCATTATTTGGCGCAAAATACAAAGGGAAACCCTTGTAGCATTCCCAATGTAAGGAAATTTTCCATATCGTAAAACAGTCCATTGCGTATCCATTTGATATGATGCTGAATTTCTAACACTTTTTTGAGCGCATAGTAGGTGCCAGTATCAAAGTAACGTTGTGACTCAAAAAGAAAGCAGCCAACGCCTCACCCTTTGTTATACATACTATTTCCGTACTGAACTTTGTACCATACAACTTTAGTAAAATAGGCTTAGCTTCTTGAAAATAGAGGCATCCATTTGATAATAGACTTATTGTGCTGTCCTAATTACTGCAGCTGTCAGCACATCCTTTTCTTCTTTGTTTTTCTCATATTCCTCGTATGTGCAGACAGTAGTGGATATTTTTAATTATCATATAAAATGTAATAGGTTTTTTGCACTTACATTGTTCATTGCAAATTTTAATCATTCACACTTACGAGGATGTTCAGTGCATAAAAGTCTATGCAAGTATGGCTCTAAGTAAATAAGTATATGTATATGTGTGTGTGTGTGTATACATGTGAACACTCGTGTGAAACTAATGGGTACGGTGGCTCCTATTGTGACTTCGAAAGCGGAATTAATCTCGCACACATTATGCATATGACCAGTGACTTTTGTATTTTTTTGTTATTGTAATTTTTGAGATATTCTTGCATACAAACTTATGATTTGCAGAGTTCATTTGATATCAAATGACACGCGGATAGCTTCATGTTTTCATGAAATTGTATTTATAGGCGCGTAATCAAGAAGTTTCGCAGAAATTGTGGGCGGCACCGATTTCGTTTACCGGTTTATTTATCTGCTAGTATATATGTATGCACTTGTACACTAGGGCGACCGCCGTAGCCGAATGGCTTGGTGCGTGACTGCCATTTGGGAGTGCGTAGGTTCCGTGCATGAACATCAAATAATAGAAAAAGTTTCTTCTAATAGTGGTCACCCCTCGGTAGGCAATGGCCAACCTCCGAATGTATTTCTGCCATGAAAGAGTTCCAAATAAAAACCATTTGCCGTACCCAGTCGGCTTAAAACTGTAGCTCCCTTCATTTGTGCAACAACACCAGACGCACGCCACACATAGGAGGAAGAGCTCGGCCAAACACCTAACAGAAGTGTTTATTTTTATTAGGATTGTTTGAAACTTCTAAAGTAGTAAAATAAGTTATATATAAGAAAAAAAAGGTGTATTAAATGGAGTTAATGCACAGTAACATCGAGCAAAAAATTATGAAAAATCTTCGAAATTTTGAGCCACTTCAAACTTGCACTTGATTATATTAGAATTTAATGAGCGAGCTCGATACCTCGGACACAAAACCGCAAGTGATCCTCGGCAGCCAATGGCAGAGTATTTCTGTCATGAAAAAAAGCTCCTCATAAAAATCCATCTGCCTTTCAAAGGTGGCGTGAAACTGTCGGTCGCTCTATATGTGGAAAAATATCAAGACGCACACCACAAATGGGAGGAAGAACTCGGCGAAACACCTAAGAAAGGGTGTAAGCGTCATAATGTATAACAGGACATTGGATATCGAATCATCATCTTATTTACCTGAGAACTTACTCCGATGGAAGTAGCAGGTTCTGAAATATTCTGAACCCAAGAAGGGAGTACAATAGATCCTTCAGACCACAGTACTAAATGAGGGTAATAATAATGGACTCTAAAACTGCGCATCCAAATCGCTTTTTGAAAATTCTGAATAAGAAGTTTGAAAATTTGTCGAATTTTTATAATCTTGTACAAAGTTTAAAACTAGGATTTTTATGAAAAAAAATTGGGATTAAAGGATAAGTAAAGAACGAGCTCAATTTTGGCAATATGTGGAGGTTCCATAAATTAGTAACGGGGTATACGAGTATACTATCCAGCGGCCGCCGTAGCCGAATGGGAATTCACGTAGGTTCGAATATCGGTGAAAGACCAAGGCAATGGCAAACCTCCGAGTGCATTTCTGTCATGAAAAAGCTCCTCATAAAAAATATCTGCCGTTCGGAGTTGGCTTGAAACTATAGGTCCCTCCATTTGTGGAACAACACCAAGGCGCACGCCACAAATAGGAGGAGTACACCCAGTGTATACACGTCAATATACATATATATATCCGACCCAACATTCATCAAACACATTATAACTGGAGACGAAACGTGGGTACGTGAGTTTATGAGTACGACACGCAATCCAGACATCAGGTGAGTGAGTAGAGAGTTCCGAATGAAGCAATACCAAAAAAACCACACCATTTTCAGTAAACCAAGAAAGCGATGCTTACGGATTTTATGGATTGCGAAGGTATTGTACACCACGATATTTTGCCAGTTAATAAGGACTATTATTTGGGCGTTATGAGACGTTTACGCACAGTGCCATCATTATCCGTGAACCTACAGCCAACGAATTCACCTGATATGACTATATGGGAAACGCGTCACATTTTAACAGCCAAAAAGAAGTAATGGAAAAATCGAAGGCGGCTTTGATGGCTATAAGGCTCCAGAAATGTTTCGAGAGCTGGATCAAACGCTGACATAGGATAAACAGACTGCCATGATAGGTTTTTTAATTGTTACGTTTCTGCAGCTGTCAGAGTTACGAATGATATCCAACTGCCAAATATTCTGTAAATTTTTCTGAACGAGTGCTCGTTCTTAAAAAATCGAAATATCGTCTCAGTTATAAATATGAAGTCCAGATTTCTGCAAAAAAATTCTCTTCTTGGACGAGGCCGTCTTATGCCAGCAAGACAATTTACCTCCTTAAGAGTGAACACAATCCACAAGTATTTGGCCAAGATTCAATACATCCAAAAAGGTTGACTGTTTGGTGCGCTTTACGGCATGGCTGCATCGTCGAGCCTTATCGCTTTCGAAAAGAGGGTTTGCACATATTGAACCGAGCTATCGTAAATTTGTCTGACTGTTTGAAGCACCGCCAGCGAAGCCGATGCGGTTATTTGGATGATGTGCTATTTCTTACATAGGGGCATAAATTTAGCTTCAAAATAAAGCCATAATCAATTTGAAGTCTCAAATCATTTCTTGTCGTCCTTCCCTATAAAATAAACTCGTGAGAGTTTTGTTTATTTGTGGTTTATAGATTCCTAAACTGTTTATCCGATTAATCTATTCCGAAAAATCGCAAATATGGTCTGATTTTTATTATATTCGGGATATGTTAAGTAAAATAGAATTTTGTTTTGGAAAACTTTACCCACTGGGAGAGCCTTGGTCTAGTTATTCTGAAAAATCTGTTTTATGCTTCTCAAGCCAAAATGTTATCGAAGGGCTCATCACCGGTTATGAGATAAACGTACAGGAATCAAAAATTATTGAAATTGCTCTTATGAGACGAGCCAAAACTCATGAAACTCGGACAAAGTTGATCCCAAATTAAGGTTCTTGTGACCGTTATCTTTGACTGACGCGGTGTGACTCTCTTCGAATTGCTTTTGCACGACCAAGCAGTAAATGAGGTATATTATTTGAGCCTACTGAAGCGTAGCTCAACGCTACAGGCCGAAATTGTGGAAAAATAACTCTTTGCTTCTTTACCATGGCTCATTTCTTCTTGTGATCGACTTCACTAAAGGCACGATAGATGAACAGGCTAGATTTCACTAAAAACAGTGTTAATACCATTCCTGAAACTCCTTATTGAACTTAGCGGAGAGCAATATGAGATGACTTTGAGATGGAGTTGAAGGCGATTTCGAAATCGGCCTATGAAAAGTAATTTGACGTATAGAAAAAAAAACCATAATGTGGAAGGGGGTATGACTATCTGGCGGTTTTTCTTTTTCTCCAGTACCAGTCGACTTTAGACCAAGGGAGAAATATTTTAATTGTTATTCGACTTATTTGAGTGGACAGGTGGACGGACGTACATATGTATATGACTCTGCCCTCCTCGATTTTGTTAGACTTTTACATACAACCATTAAGAGAACAAAGTTAGAATGACCCAGTGCATTAGTGCGCATATGGTATAAAAACGCACTAAAATTTCTGATAATACCAGACTAACTACAATAACTATGAAAAACAGGAACAACTAGACATTCGTGTACACGCTTTCTACAGGTTAATTGCTTTGTTTATGTGCATATGTATGACATATGCAAGTGATCCGCATTTCGCATGCCGATGTGTTTATTTTTATTTATTTACAAACAAACAGCTGGTCTGCTTTCGCATTCTCTCACGCTGCGCTGTTATTGTGGAGGTGTTTGGCATTGGCTGAAGTATGCACCTCACTCAACTGGCTGATCGGCTAGAAAATATCACTAAGCTCGTATGTGTATGTATGTTTGTACGTATCACTACAGCGAAAGTAACTGAAAGTAAAACGTTTTAGTGAAATGCTAATTTGAACGCTACAGGCGGCCAGTTCAGTGCTAGGAAGCACAGTAGCTCCGTGAGTTTCAATGCAGAAAAGAGGTGATTAATGCTTCGAAGTGATAAGAGTCGAATAAACACAATTTTCCATGCTCAAGCAGGGACATTGGTTGTGTGAAGGAGATATGTATATTTGATGTTTTCTGACTCTTCTGATATTCTACGACTTTTCTGATAATTGAGTTTTAGACATTTTTCGAAGAATTTTTTTTTGGTTATTTTTTTCCAAAGCCGAATGCACTAAATGGACTAAAAAAGCATATTTCTCAAACTTTTTTGTAATATAAGTATGTACTTAAAAAATAATATATAAAATTTGTATGCTTGTGGGTTTGTGAGCTTGAATGTTTTTTAGTCAATCACGCAAAACCGCTTGTACTAATTTTCATGAAATTGCACACAAATAGTTTATGAACTGGAATGAAAAATAGGCTATTTTTTTAAGCGAAGTTACTAGTTGCTTGAAAAAAGTTGAAGAAAATTAAATTAGTAAGTTCGGTCAAATATTTACATACCAATTGAAAAAAAGTTTTAAGAGAGCTTGATTACGAAAATATTTTTGACAAAGGTTGCCAACTATTTGAAAAATTAAGTTGAAATATAAATAATGAAATGAAAAAATATAAAAATATGGGTATTAAAGGGAAGAGATTTAAAAAATCTTAATTTAGAATATATTTTAAATAGGGATGCCACCCGTTTAAAAATTTTAATTCAATGAAATTAATAATTAATAATAAAAATAGAGCATGGGTGTCAAATGAAACAAAATTTTAGAAAGCTTTTTTCGGAAAATATTTTTGGAAATTTTTGCCACCTGTTTGAAGGGCCACAATGTTATAAATAAGTTAATTGAAATACTACTATATGGGTGTTAAACGGAAGAGGTTTGAGAAATCTTTATTTTGAGCAAGCGAAAATCACCCAGTATTGAAAATAAAGAAAGAAAATGGAGATGGCTGGAACATATTCTCCGAGAACTCGAATATTCTATTACCAGGAGGGCACTAAAGTGAATAGTCAGGGCTCAAACGTGCGTAGAAGACCCAAATTCCTTGTCGGAGATCTATTCAACCTTAATTCCAAACAGATGACGGCGCTCTATCACGGAACCAACTGAAGGCTTTAGCGAGAAATCGGCAGCAATGGAAATCTTTTATTGTAGTACTTTGCGGTCTCAATACGGCGTAAAAGCAATAAATAATAATAATATTTTTGAATAAGATTGGCTTCTGTTGAAAGAATAAAAAGTGCATACTAATGTATTACTATCGACGGTCTCCAAAGTTACAAAAAAATATTATTTACATTCATTAAATACAAAGATGTACACAATTAAAAAAAAACAAATGCTAGCTAAAAATTTTATTTTAATTTTATACGCCAGCGAAGCCGCGGACACCGAATTGAATTTCTTTTGCGGAGTTTTGTACAAAACGCACATGTTTTTCTTTTTGACATAATTTGCATCACCTGTTGCCTTCAAATTTGTTGTGATAAAAATAATTTTATTTAACTTAACCTGTTAACCTTACCTGGAGAAGTGCGCACACATATTTTACGGTTTTTATCGAAATTATGCCAACCGGCTTCGGAAATAGGGCTGGCTGTTGTGTTTTTTTTTTTGTGTTTTTTCCAACCAAACGTAATAAAAAGCACTTTTTCGCCTTCTCTCCTAACGATCTTCACAACCCCTGTGTTTTCTGTGTTATCGATAATTATTATTACCAATGTGAGGCGAATCATCAAAATAACAACTAAATGAAATGGACGCCGGAAAAGAAAACAGATTTGTAGACATAATTTAATAAACGCTTATAATATTAAATGGATTCATTTTACAGCAAAAAACGCGTAGTGCTCTTATTACTATTATAAACGTAATTAATTCGCATGCGTGCTGCAATAATTTTTCAACCTCGTAAACGTTGATCGTAACTGTATTACTAGCAGCCAACTGCGCAATTAAATTAGCTATTCCTTATCCTTGTATTTTCTTCATATCGTTAATAATAATTAAAGAAACCAAAAACACCGAAATATTCCACCAAAATGATTTCTATGAAGAAAAGCCTCTCAAAGCATTGACAGCTGATTGTCAATTTTGCAGGTAATCCGCCACATGTGCACGGGTAGATTAATTTGGTGGATTTATAGGTGATTAATGCATATGTGAACGTATTATAACTCATCGATAATTAGAGTTATAGCTTGTAACATAAGACGGATGGACGGAAATTTAGTCTTAGCCCACATATAAAAAATGGGCATAGTTTTTATTCAATTACACTAATAAATTTATGTGTCACATCTAATTAAGGTGAGGAGTAATACGTACAGCAAGTGTGGCTGAGTTTCATTAAGTTGTTATCTAGATACCTGAGTTGTTATCGAGATACCCACATTTTTTCTAAATTTAACTTTAAACGTGGTTACTTTTTTGAGCACCAAATTTGACCCGATTTATACCAAATTTTATAACAGATATCCTTATACCAGGGATATCCGGCTTCGTTTTTTCTTGAAAAATAACCGTTATATGGCAGGCGGGCGTAGTTGTCGACCGATTTCATCCATTTCAATACTGAACAACCTTGGATAAAGAGTAATTAATCTAACAAATTTCCTGAAATTTATAAATTTTTGTTAAATTGGTTAACTCGACTACTTCAATAATACTGACTATTTTGGTATCTATGTATGTAATATGTGTATATCATATACTACGATTATAACTACATATATCGATTCCTTTAAGCAGATACATACAACCGTTATGTGAACCAAATCAAAACTAAAAAACTACTTTTGAAAATGTTTTATTAAAAAAATAAAATCAAATTCGGATTCTTTACTTTTTATACCAGCAGATCAAAACCACTTACATTTCCTGTCTCGCTGCACATAAATTGTTGTTTACTAATATAATAGCTTAGAGCTATACTTTCAACAGGTCTCAGTTTTTGCACTAAATATAGAGCTCCTAGATAGCTATTCAATAAAAAAGGGGGGGAGGGGGAAATATTTCCTTTGTCTTTCTTTTCTTCGAATTTAAGACGTACAGCTCTGTACATACATTTACATACATATATATGTACATAAATATATACATATGATACATAACACATTTACTACTTACCGTTTCCTTTTTGCGTCATGGGCACCACAAATCCATCACACTGTGCTACCCGCCGGTGCCAGCACCATCGTCATACAACAATGCAGCTAATAATCGCATAGAATATGTTTACATTTTATTGGGCCTTTTGATTTCCAGCCTTGCGCCGCACCCGTGGTACCCCACCATGTCCGCAACAGTTTATCGTACTTAATATGTATACATATATGTAAGTATATGCGCGTATGTATGTATGTATGTAGGTACAAAATACAGTTGGTGACAAAAATATAGCGCATGCAATTGTGCATAAAAAAATATTATTTAATCTTATGCTTTTGATGTGGACTTAACTAGAACAAAAAATAATTTGTGTTTTCATTAGAAATTGGTTAAGAAAGTTCTAAATTTAACTAAAGTACCATGAAAGATGATACAAAAATTTACCGAATTTATGTAGAACTGAAAAATTATATAAATCAAAAAAAATTTAAAAACTATTTCTGTCAAGTAGCTACAATTTAGTAAATCGGAAATTTTCTTTGCTTGTGGCTTTGCCTTTGTCAAGCGTCTGGTGACTTACAGCATAGACAGACGTTGTCGTTAATCAGGATTAACAATTTTAATCAGAGTTAACTGCGCTGGTAGTCCCGATTAACGCCGCCGTCTGTCTAGGCTATTAATCTTCCTAATTTCCCATTACGCTCCGTTTAAACTCTTCTGTGCTTATTTCTATACTGACTATTTCTATCGAATGCAATTAAATAATTAAAATGTATCATACAAGGTGGCGCAAAATGAATCACTTATCGGAAAATTTATAATTTTTGCAAATGGTGTCGGACGTCAATCATATTTGACACTTAGAAACTAGACAAGTGCTACTTTGGACTAAGCAGGCAACTGAGTTCTTTTTCGACGAACAAAAATAACACTCTACAAGGCTTTCATCATGTCCGTCCAGAAAC
>JAYXIM010030790.1:0-17565 GCA_037575425.1 Anastrepha fraterculus
CTTCTTTTTTTCTCCTTCTTTCACAACTCTACTTCTAATAGCCCACAATGGATTTGTACTTCGACTGAATTGTGCCATATCGACAAGGCGGCCAATATTGGTGATGCCCCGCGTTTCGAGAGCCAAAATGATTGTCGATTGTCGTGTGGCAGTTATGGTGCAATATGGCCATTACCCACCGGCGTCTGCACCCTGTCAGATGAACGTATACGTTTCGATCCGTGGAAAGTGAGATTCAATGTGGTTGCACCAGACGCCGCTAGCATGCAATATGTGCGCGAATCGAATCGAATTTTTGTCAGTAATATACTAAAGGAGTGTGTGAGGAATTGCTCGCTGCCCAATAGCAAAGAGGTGCTAGTAAAGACTACAGTTAGTACAAACAATCTAGTATTGGATTGGAGCACGAATGAGACCTATGCGCTGAGTGTTCGAACAAGAGGTGGGTATAAAAACTGTAGCAAATAAGCAGTAAATATCATAATTTTTGAGTAGAAATGGCCACTTTTGTTGAAGTCAAAGCGCGAACAGTATATGGTGCTAGGCATGCGCTTGAGACGCTAAGCAATCTTATAACGGGCAGCAAGGAGTAAGTAACGAGTAGCTTATCGAATTACTTCCCTGCCAATGAATATATGTATATACTCTATTGTTCTTTTATTTTTGGTTGTTAAAAAAGTAATGGTCTGCTGATGGTGAAAAATGCCGATGTTCGCGATGGACCAGTTTTCTCCCACCGTGGCTTGCTTTTGGACACTGCCCGAAATTTCATACCATTGCGTATGATCAGTAGAACTCTGGATGCTATGGCAGCATCAAAGATGAATGTACTTCACTGGCATGTCGTAGACACACAAAGCTTTCCACTGGAAATTACTCGAGTACCCGAATTACAGCAGTAAGTGAATTAAGAGCGAAACAAAATGATATGAAATTAGAGATTACAATTAAAGCAAATCAACTGAAAAATGAATTAAATAATAAAATCGAATAAAAAAATAATACATAATAATAAAACGTACTTAATAAAGCAAAATAAAATGAAATAGTAAGAAAATAAAGTATCATAAAATATTGTAAAAATAATTCCAAAAAATATATAAAAGTAAAATAAAATAAAAGAAATAAATGCATTAAAATAACATAAAACAAAAAAGAAATATTATATATACTTATATAAGTGTACATAATAAATTAAATTAAATATAAATAGCAATAATGGTAGAATAATGCAAAACAATAAAATATAGTAAAATAATATAAAACATAAAACAAAAAAATATCTGCATAACTTGGCGCAAAACTAATCATTCAATTTGGATTTTGAATAACTTTTTAACTAAATAAAAAACAAAAAATTATTTTGAGTCAATGAAATATTTATTGTGACCTTTAAAGGGTCCGGTAAAGGAATGTAACCAATTAAGGGGGAACATCACTGTGATTTTTCAAAAAAATCGTTTTTTTTATTTTTTAAAGTAGATATATTCAAAAATATGTGAAAAAAAATTTTAACGTAAAATCTTGAGAAATGACGAATTGATACCTAATACAATAAGTGCAGGTAATGAGTTACAACGACCAATGAAAACTTTAAACGCGTTTTTCTCAAAACGACTTTTCTGAACACGGTGGCCTCGATTTCTCGAAGACTTATGAACCGATTTAAACTTTTTTTTAATTTTTGTGCATGTATTAGCTACAGTCGTACATAGCCGTTTGTAAAAATTCCAAAAATTTATAGTTTTTCAAGCCTTTTCTCAAAAAAAAAAAAATTAAAAAAAACCGCCACGTACGACGATAGCCATTGATGTATAGATGAAGAATTTTTTTGGTTTTTTGCTTTCAGATGATTTTCCACCTCGGTATATTAATAACAAGTGTAATTTTTAATATTTTTTAATAAAAATTTGTGTAAGTATAGTTGAATATATGTTAAATAAATTATCATATAATTTGTCCGATCCCCAAATAATCATCCCTACTTATAAAAAAAATTCATGAAAATCACTTAAGTTTCATGCGTTCGCAGTGGTGTTCCCCCTTAAAAAGGTCATAAATTTAGTTTGGAAAATTACTTTTATTCAATTCAAAGTAAACAATGTGTGAAAATAATACACAATTAAGAATCAATTTACTTTTGCCCGATATGTCTACCTTTTGCCTTGATTATGGCCTTGAGACGGTCCAGAAACGAAACGCAAGCTGCCCGAAGGTATTTTGGCCCACTCGCGGACAATGGCTCTTTTCAGCACTGCTCTCCAAAATGGCCCAAAGAGAATAATCTATCGGATTCGCGTCTGAAGAATTTGAGAGCCATCTTGTGAACGTTATGGAGTTCAGAACGTGGTTTTTTAACCATTCTTGATTCACTCGAGCTTTGTGAGACGGTACCGAGTCCTGTTGAAACGTCCATGGTCTGCCACCGAAATGTTTGTCTGCCCACGGCTTCAAAGCAACCTCCAGAATACTTTCTCCATAATATTTCGCATTTACCTTGACGCCAGGCTCGATGAAAACGATCATTCGCTGGTTGTGATTTGCCAGCCAAATGTAATGCAATCACACTCTAACGGTTGAAATCCATTACCGATTTTCGTTTTTCGCGTTTATTCTCGGCAAAATGCTTCCGCGCGCTTGTAAACCATACTTTGGACTTTCATTTAGCCAACTAACAGGCAGTTGATGCCACTTGGTTGGTTACACTTCGAGTGCCGGACCCTGTACACCACCTACATATTGCATATCTGCTTGTATACTGCAGCTGTTAAGTTCACAAGTGTCAAATATGACTGACGTAAGGCGCCATTTCCAAAAATTATAAGCCTTCCGATAGGGTGATTAATTTTGCGCCACCTTGTATATATGTATGTATGTATATAGCAGAATAATTTAAAATATCATGAAAAAATATAACGTACTGTAAAATAAACTAGCAGAAAATGCTATAATTAAAATAAAAAAAAATAGTAGCTGAAAATGAAGTAAAAGGAAATTAATTGAAATAAAATGATAAGAAAAAATTATTAGTACCACAGTACCAACTACTCGTATAATCACACTCCTAATTTCAGCTTTATTACCTTCTAGCTCTTTTCTCAATGTATTGTTCACAACAACTTCCAAATCACATTGCTTATCAAACTAACGGATATTTAGTGTGCATGAAAAATTCAAGTTTGCTTGTTGTTGTTATACGAGTACTTAATCGTTGGTTTTTAAATAGCATACCAAAAATAAGAACATATTAGTTTAAACTCATCAACATAATTTTTAATATAGACATATTTACAGAACTTTTATAATTAATTGGACCTCCACTTCTATTAATAACTTTAAAAATAGGTTGTGATTGATTTCACTAAATTTTGCAGCAAAGTACGGTCCAGGAAAAATACCATTATTTATATGTATTAATTATTTTCCTCTCAAATAGTTTTCTATAAAAAATATACAAATATGTACATACTTTTAAAAATACTAAGAACATATTTAGAGTAAAATTAAATTTAAAAAAGAACCGAGTCAGCGAAAGTTGCTACACACATACATACAGACACATTTTTGAATTTAATAACTGAAGATGATTCTGCTGTCCCCTCCCGCCCTTAGATTTGGCGCTTATCAGCCCGACATGGTTTACTCACGCACCGACACCCACAACATGGTACGCTATGCACGCCTGCGCGGTATACGCATCATCATTGAAATCGATGGGCCCTCCCATGCTGGCAACGGTTGGCAGTGGGGTCCGCTGTCAGGGCTTGGCCACATGGCGGTGTGTGTTAATCAACAACCTTGGCGTTCATATTGCATTCAGCCACCATGTGGCCAATTAAATCCGCTTAACGAGAATATGTACGGTATAATGAAGGAGATTTATGAAGATCTTGCTGAAGTAAATGCACCAGAAGAGACAATTCATATGGGTGGCGATGAAGTGTTTATACCCTGCTGGAATAGTACGACGGAAATAACGAGACGCATGCGTGACATAGGTTTTGATTTAAGTTATAGCAGTTTTTATAAATTATGGTCGGAGTTTCATCAGAAAAACTTGGACTCATGGGATAATGTAACACAACGACAGTATCCACGTATTGCAGTACCCAAATCGGTTATACTGTGGTCCAGTCATTTGACTGACCCCGATATAATAGTTGACCACTTGCCCAAAGAACGTTACATTATACAAACGTGGGTAGAGTCGGATAAAACGCTGAACAAAGATTTAGTGAAGAAGGGATATCGCATTATAGTATCAACGAAAAATGCTTGGTATTTGGACCATGGTTTCTGGGGGTATACAAGCTACTATAATTGGAAGAAAGTATATGACAACCGCATGGAAGTGCATCCGTTGGTATTGGGCGGAGAGGTCTGCATGTGGAGCGAGTTTGTGGATCAAAATTCTGTGGGTGAGTGTATACATCCACTAAATTCATGCCAAAACAGCGGTCATAATAAATTTACTTTTGAAACAGAATCACGCATTTGGCCACGAGCTGGTGCTGCAGCCGAACGACTGTGGGCGAATCCGGAACATTCTAGTGTACTGGTGCAGTCACGATTTCTACGGTATCGCGAACGCCTTTTATCACGTGGCATAAAAGCTGACGCGGTTATTCCGAAATGGTGTGTACTGAATGAGGGTCAATGTTTATAGATATTTATTCAAATTTATATGTACCTTAACAAATAAAAATGAAAAATATGCCTTGTTATACTCTGTAACTTAAAATATCTGGATTATCACATTTTGTTCCTTCAGTTTGTTATATAACTTTGATCGATAGCATGCTTGAATATCTGTGCAATGCGTTCGCGTTTATTATGCTCCTTAAATGGTTTAATATCCCACACATCAGTGAGCACCGCATCCTCTTTCATGTCATCCAAATCAGCGACCTCATCGTCTTCGATCAGTGACATTGGTAGGGACTCAATACCCATGCCGCAGCCAAAACGTCCAAACTGTCGCATCTCATTTTGCAACGCTTGCCAACTCAAAACAGTATTTGGATCAGCACCTAATGCTGCAATTAGATCACAAGCACTCTTGTGGTACTCCTAAAAGTATTCCAATTACATTGTAGAGTAATCAATGAATATGCACGTTGTTGATGTAGAATTTTCTTACTTTCAATAGCTGCTCATAGTGTGCTTCACGCAGCTCTTCACTTGTACATGAGTATATAAAGAAAGATATATCCAAACCAATGGAAGCTCGACGCGCCAACTGAAAATCAATTATAATAATTGCCTCTGGATTGTTGTCTTTTGAATAACGGGTCAAGAAATTTGGTGTCCAGCAATCGCCGTGGCCAATGGCAGCTAAAGGAGCTAGTTTTTTTTTGAAATAATACAAATTAGTTTCATTTGGAAATTTCACAGGATTATTCATACTGTACGTACAATCTGTAGACACAAGCTTAATAAGGTCGTCGTACAACGGTGTGGGCTGTAAAAATTTATTAGCAATAGTCTCGTATTTAGTGCCAGGATAGGTTTTCTCAACAGCATCTTTGGCTACATTGCAGGCCAAGCCAAGAAAACCGATATACCAGGAACGTTTAGCCTCATTGTAGTAAGTTTCCTGAGAAAAGTATAGATCATCATAAGCAAATGAATAATTGATTTACATTACTTGTTCCATCTACGATACAATCATTCACTAATCTTACAAATACAATTTTACTAGGTTTTATATAGCAATGCTGCAAACTCAACTTGAGAATATATTATGTATGCAGCTATTAAAAAAGTGGTTTACTTTGTTTAGGCTGTTTTATAAAAACCTAAAGACGTTGAACTGTCCTATTTTGAAATCAAGTGTATGCAATGGATATTTAAAATATCTATATATTATTTTTTAACAGCTGGATATATCTTCTTTTGTTTGATATCCATATTAATATAATTGAGTGGAACTTAAGTACTTCAACTTTTTTTAAATTCATTCATTTTGCCATATCAAACTTTAAAGTCCTTAACAAAATTCAGATGAGAAAATCATAAACTTATTATACAGCATTGTTACATAAAATCTATAGTAGCACGCACATATGAAATGTTTCCCAAATAAAAAAAGGCGATTTTTGTCGCACGGTGCTATCAATTATAATTATTATATAATATTATGCATTTGATTACCTCCAATCCTTTTGCCGCCGCCTCAAAATTATCTGGTTCCAAAGCACGGAATGCTAATGAAATGCCGTGGAATCGCCCCAATGTGCGCATTGTTAATAATGCATCTTCCAAAGATATATAGTTCTGTCGGTTTGGCGAACCATACCCGCGAAAACTTACATTTTCCAACGCAATGAAATCATTCTGGCCATCACAATGCGATGCAAAACATTTGGGATACTCGGTAAAAGGATTAGTAGGTTTGCGACGTGCTTGAAAAGCTTCCCAAGCAGGCACAACCTTCGTGTAAAAGTTTATTTCATTGCGGAAGAAGTCGGCAGAGTGAAAGACTTTTCTGCGAGCAGCATTGTCGGGCATACCTTTACAAATAAGGTGCACTTCCCGAGTAGAGCTGAAATAAAATGTGCATTTATAGAATTTTGAATATTAAGTTTTTTAATATTCAAGTATTTACCCATCTTTTTCATTTACACCGTAAACACTAAGACGAAACACTCTACTCAGATATGAATCACCTTTTTTGAAACCTTCGCCGAATTTGTAGGAGGTATGTTTGGTGCCACCTACCTTCTGTATGATTTCATCCAAAGTTTTTTCAGTAAATTTGCTTGAAATATCTGACAGACTCATGTTGGCGGTATAACTGCAAAAAGGAAATATTTATTACCTTTATTTTTATAATGAAATTAAAAATTAACACTCAGTTAAATTTATAAGTTTTAACGATTTCCTAATTTAAGGCCCTGCTCTCTACATAAAGATAACGATCTCGCTTCAACCAATTAGAACGAATTCACGTGGACTTTTTTAATAAACTCTCTGGATGACTGAACTGGTATAAAATATAATTGCATGTTTCAGTGCGAAGTATTAGGCGGATGTCGTTGTTTTTGTTTTTGTAGTACTGTTAACATATTTAGGGAATGCGGCAGGAGTTACTGTCCTTGGCAGACGGGTCGTTTCAGTCGGATTGCCGTGGGAATGACGGCTAAGCGCACTCGGTTGTTTGATATAATAATTTTGTAAATAATACGGAAGTAGGTATAGAATAATCACTCCTTTCAAATCCGGTAAGTATGCGTTTTGCGTTGATTCATTATGAATGAAGCCGCAACTTTTTCCGAGGAACCTTTTATGCAATGTTTGCGGGACGAATAATCTTATACTCACTTACAAAAATTATATATTAATTACTGAAAATATTTATTCCGGAATTGCAGACAAATACCCGGTATCAACTTGCACGCCGACTAATGTACTTCAATTCAGACTAAGTTTTAAATTTGCTAACGTTGCTACTTATACAAGTGGTGATAACTCCCCTACGAACACTATTAGCTGCAATGACCGCCACGTCAGTTATTCCTAGGGTACTTAATTAATGATTTACAAACACATGAGATAAATATCCCTATTCTAGACGTGCTTCAGATTATTTACATACATACACATATTACATACTTTATTTTTAAGTTAATTTGCGAATATATGTTGAACTAAAGATATTTGTGTATTTAAGAGAGAATTATGTTCACTCCTGATAAAACTATTAAACTTGATTGGCCAGCAAAAGGTTATCTATGGATAAAAGCATGCGAAACTCTTTCATTTTGAGAGAGCGCGCGCCCATGAGCTCGTTTCAAAACTTGGCAGCATTCACACATTATGGGATTTTGAACAGCTGATAGGCGAAATGACAGGCTGCCAGAAAAAAGGCGCAGAAAGTAACTGACGAAAACAGTTCGTTTTTGCTTAATGGAAAAATTACGGGATTAAATATTTATAATTATGTGTCTTAAAACTAATTCAATTGAAACGTAATAATTTAAATTGAAGGGAGTTTTAGAATTTTCCAAAAGCCTCTTATATCCTTTTCGACTTCTACTTTTAATTAATTTTTGTGTACATATGCCTATGTATGCGTTTTACTCGAACATACATAGTATATACATAGTATATGTAGGTGTATATGAGTGATATAAGGCTATTGGGTAACCGCACACTAAATACTAACCTCAATGGTGGTGTGGAAACTTAAAATGTCCAATTTTTGTTTAAAAAATACTAATTCAAAGTTTCTTCTCAAAGTGTTTCGCATCTAGTCGTCTATTGATAAAAGAGTCAGCGAAAAATGAAGTCTTTGTCAACTATTTACTTTGATGATGCCGAATGTGCTGCTAACAGAATTGCATGTAATCTCATGAAACTGTGGCGGGGACGATTTTCTTCCCTTCGGTTTTTACGGCGGGAAAATATTTAGATTCATTTCTATTTTCTGCGGCGTGTTGAAGATTAAAGGCTACTTTTCTGATCACCTGATGACAACTTCTTTGTTGACAAACAACAGCAGGAAAATAACAAACAAATATTATTTATCACTAGTTGCTTCCCAAATATAGTAAACGAAAGGAGTTTACTACAAAATTAATTTATTGTAACGATAAAATATCAGTTAAAGCCAGCCACGCCGCATTAGTGTTTATCGTCCCCGTCGCTATTGTGTTTAACAGACGGAATTTTCCGTCGGGAGTAGATCAGCTGTTTACCATACGTCAAACCTTGCTATTCTGCTTTGGGCATAAATACATGTGTTGTTATCAAAGTGTTGCTCTTCATTTGCAATCAGAAGGTAGTAGAAACCATACTAACGCTTTGACAGCCCTGTCTTTCGCTATTATTTTAGCCGGTCAGCTGATAACGTAATGCGGCACGCAACAAGTATACGTTTTGTTTTGGTAGCTTTCGCGCTGAATGTGTTTTTCAGATATTTTTCAGTACCTGTGTAAAGTAAATAAATTTTCAAAAAGCAAAATAAAATTTGCATAACATACAGAAGAAAATTAGAGTATGAAGCCAGCGCATTAGATTTAAAATAAAACTAGAAATCATTGCATGGAAAAGCAATAACTAAGAAGACTGCAAGTTTGACCGATGTCATGAATCGCTATACTGTGAGTTCGCTGATAGGCGAGGGCTCCTTTGGGCGCGTATACAAGGCCGTCCGCAAGGAGGATGCACAAGTGGTGGCAATAAAAGTGATTTCTAAGGTAATCTATCTTAAATAATCCCAATTGGGTACCGTATATGTACATATGCTATATATAAATGCCATTATTTTTCAGCGCGGTCGCAGCAGTCGGGAGCTGAAAAATCTTCGTCGCGAATGTGAAATACAGGCGCATCTTAAACACCCAAATGTGATTGAAATGTTGGAGTCATTTGAAACGAAAAATGATTTGATTGTTGTTACTGAATTTGCACTCGTCGACCTGCACCGCTACCTGGCACGAAATGGAGCTGTGTCGGAGGAGAGGGCGCAGCGTCTAATTTGCCATTTAGTGTCAGCACTTTATTACCTACACTCGAATCGCATATTACATCGTGACCTAAAGCCACAAAATGTTTTGCTCAATGAGGATTTGCATGCTAAGCTATGCGATTTTGGTTTAGCACGTAATATGACTATGGGCACGCATGTGCTGACCTCCATCAAAGGTACACCGTTGTACATGGCACCGGAGTTGTTGGCTGAGCAGCCATATGATCACCAGGCGGACCTATGGTCACTGGGTTGTATTTCATATGAATGCATGGCAGGTGCGCCACCTTTCTGCACAACGTCGATATTGCATTTAGTGAAGCTGATCAAGCATGAAGAGGTGAAGTGGCCAAGCTTTTTAAGTAGTGACTGTCGATCGTTTTTACAGGTGAGCTAGAATAAAATTCGTTAATGCGGTTGTTAATATGTAAACCATTTAATTTTGAAGGGATTGCTAGAAAAGGATCCATCGCTACGCATATCTTGGACCCAAATACTTTGCCATCCCTTTGTTGAAGGCAAACTCTTCATTGCCGGCATTAAGGCAAATAATTCGCCATTCACGAATCCACAAAAACAAAAAAATTCCAAAAGTTCGCGTACCCAACGGTAGTACATGTAGTCAATGCTTAATGTTTCTTCTAATTTGCCATTTCTTATTGTAGAACCAGCTCTAAGTCAGACGATCTTTCCAAACAAATCGCCTCTATGAGCCTCACAAGCGCATCACTTTGTACAAATGATAATATGACTTCCTCACGTGACAGTATTAATGCGATACCGCCTAGCGATATTGAGAATCTCGAAACAGATGTTGAGGAAAACATCAACACTGTTACAGTACCATTCGCAGAACAATCTTACAAGGATGAGTCAGTTTTGAAAAACCAAAAAGGGGATATTGCTGTGCCGCACTTCAATATCGTAACGGAAGCCGCCGCAGCAGCACCCGTGATTAATTCGCAGACTTGCTTTGTCAGCGGCAATACGAACATGATACTCAACCATATGAATGATAATTTTACGTATGCTCTAAACGCAACAAATTCATCACCACCACAGCAAACGCATCAGCAGCAACAAGACACACATTTGGTTACAAATGCAAATGTTAAAGTATCACGAAGCAAGGATTTGGAGAAACGAAAGCTAAGCCAGAATTTAGACAATTTCTCACTTCGCCTTGGACAATGTGTCGATGTTGAAGCACGCAAAACGACTGATCGCAGAGAAAAGGATAAGGACAAAGACAAGGAAAAAGAACAAAAGTTTAGCAAGAATATGACACACTCAGCAGATGAGAAACGCAGCACTGAGTAAATAAACTTTCGCATGAGATGAAATTATTATAAAAAATGCGACAAATATTGTTTTTTCTAGAAATTCACCGCCTTGTCTGCTGCCTGGCTGGGATTCATGCGATGAATCGCAAAGCCCGCCAATCGAAAATGATGAGTGGTTAGCGTTTTTAAATCGCACCATACAGGAGGTGCTAGACGGTGAATTGGATTCTTTAAAGCAACACAATTTGGTAAATATTGAAATATAACCCAGTAGTCATTGTTATTACAGCTATACAAATCAGAGGCAATTATATAATTTTTTATTTATTTATTTAGGTAAGCATCATAGTGGCCCCGTTACGTAATTCGAAGGCCATACCTAAAGTGGTGGATAGTGTGGCGCAGCTCTTATCGCTGCCATTTGTGTCTGATGAATCTCCATGCGTTGTTGAGTTGATACAAAATGTAGGAGCAAAAACAGACTAATAAATTTGCACAATATTTAATTTAGTAACATTTCCAACGCCTTCTCCAGGTTTACATCGACGTAAAACTCGTGCCAAATCTCATGTATGCTTCCAAATTGTTAATATGCCACAATGGCACCGATGATTCGAGCGCTTCGTTGCCTCAATCACATGCTGGACGGACAGTGCGTTCTATGGCAGAACTGAATAGCGAGGAGATACGCACAACTTCGCGTCTTTATGAATTGATATGCCACCTTGTGCATTTGAAGCAGCAGTTCCTCTCGCAGTTCTGCGATTCAGTGGCCATATTAGCGGCAAATGATTTGCTGATTAACTTGCTGCGTCATGGTTAGTTGCATAGCTTACACCAAACACTACTGTTACAATTATGTTTGATTATGTTTGATTTTCAGATTTCAAAAATGCAAACGCTGTGCGCATCTCAAATAGTATATTAGGCCTGCTGACATGCGTATTGCGTGAGTTGCCGGAGAATGCGAATTTAGTGGAACAAGTCATATTTAGCAGCAAATTAAATTTGCTGGCGCTGTTGGGTAACACCGATGATTTGATTCGCAAACGCATATGCATGCTTTTCCGCTTATTGGCGCGCTTTAGTCTCCGTGGTATACAAAATGTTTGGTGTACAGAGATAAAAAATGCAATTGCAGGTTTGGCCGATGATGACAATGCGGAGGTACGAGAGGTGAGTGTAAAACTGAAAGGTCGCTAACTTGGAACCATGCAAGTAATACTACTATTGAATTCTTTCTCAAACCACAGATTGCCGAAAGTACCTTGGAAGAGTTGCGACATTTTACTTTCTATGCTTAAAATGTGTACATGAAGAATTTATTGCATTACGCTTCAATCAATACACAATGAGATTTTAATTTAAGTTACATGTTTGCTATTTTTTATAATAATTTTTACAGCAACCATATTTCATGTTTTTTATAAAACCCATCATACGACAGAATGTACGGATTCACATTGAATTAAGTTAGTTTTTTACATTTTTTGTACGTTGCTCTGGACTGTTTCGACTAAATAAACTATTTTGAAAATATTCCAAAAGCTGATCTAGATATGAGCCCAACTGATCAAAACTAAATAAGTAGTCCACATTGCAGTCCTCCTGGTACATTTCATTTAACTTGGATATGTCTTTTTTGGAGAGACCTTTGCGTTGGCCCAGTGAGGCATAAGGGTCCTGCGGGATAAAGAAGAGTTCAATTATAAAAAGAAAAAAATTATAATCATTGTTGTTTTTAATTATATATTTTTTGTATTAAAATCATTTTTGTATTATACTTTTTTTTATTAAAATCTTTTTTTTCAATTAAAATCATGTTTTTTTAATTAATATAATTTTGGTTTTTAGGTTTTTAGATTGCTTTTGTTTAATTTAATCATGTGTTTTTTAATTGTAATCCTTCTTTTTATTAAAATTTTTTTTTAATTAAAATATTTTTTTAAATTAAAATCATTTTTGTTTTTAATTTATAGTCTTTTCTTTTAATTATAATTAATTTTTTGTTAATATAATTATTATTTTTAAATTGAATCCTTTTTTTTAATTATAATAAATTTATTTTTATTAAAATTTTTTGTTTTCAATTAAAATAATTTTTGGTTTTAATTTATGATCAATTTGTTTTTAAATTTATAATAATTTTTGTTTTTAATTTATAATCAATTTTTTTTTTAATTTATAATCGATTTTTTTATTATAATTAATTTTTAATTAATTATTATTTTTAAATTGAACTTTTGGTAATTATAATAAATGTCTTTTATTAAATCTTTGTTTTCAATTAAAATAATTTTTGGTTTAATTATGATCATTTTTTAATTATAATAGTTTTTGTTTTTTATTTATAATCATTTTTTTTAATTATAATCATTTTTTTTAGTTATTATCATTTTTTTTATTATAATCTTTTTTTTAATTAAAATAATTTTTTTTAATTAAAATAGTTTTTGTTTTTTATTTATAGTCGTTTTTTTAAATTATAATCATGTTTTTTAATTATAATCATTTTTTAAATTATAATAATTTTTTTAATTATAATCATTTTTTTAATTATAATCATTTTTTTAATAATAATCATGTGTTTTTTTAATTATAATACTTTTTTTAATCAAAATCTTTTTTTTTTAATTAAAATCATTTTTTTAAATTAAAATAATTTTTGTTTTTAATTTATAGTCTTTTGTTTTAATTATAATTAATTTTTTTAATTATAATTATTATTTTTAAATTGAATCTTTGTTTTTAATTATAATAAATTTATTTTTATTAAAATAGTTTTTTTTTTCAATTAAAATAATTTTTGTTTTTAATTTATAATCATTTTTTTTTAATTTATAATCGATTTTTTTTTAATTTTAATAATTTTTTTTAATTATAATCATTTTTTTAACTATAATAATCAGGTTTTTTTTAAATTATAATCATGTTTATTTTTTTTATTATAATAATTTTTTTTTATTATAATCATTTTTTTTAATTATAATCTTTTTTTGTAATTATAATCATGGTTTTGATTATAATCATGTTTTTTTTATTATAATACTTGTTTTTTATTAAAATCTTTTTTTTTAATTGAAATAATTTTTGGTTAAAAATTCATGATCAATTTTTTTTTAATTTATAATCATTTTTGTCTTTAATTTAATTTTTTTCTTTTTAATTACAATTAATTTTTTTAATTATAATTATTTTTAAATTGAATCCTTTTTTTAAATTATAATAAATTTATTTTTATTAAAATCTTTTTTTTCAATTAAAATAATTTTTGTTTTTAATTTATAATCAATTTTTTTAAATTTATAATCGATTTTTTTTAATTTCAATAATTTTTTTTAATTATAATCATTTTTTTAACTATAATCATAGATTTTTTTAATTATAATACTTGTTTTTTATTAAAATCTTTTTTTTTTCAACTAAAATATTTTTTTTTAATTAAAATAATTTTTGTTTTTAATTTATAATCTATTTCTTTTTTAAGTTTGATCACTTTTTTTTAATAATAATTAATTTTTTTTTTTTTTTATGCTTGTTTTTTTAAATATATTAAATTTTTTTAAATTATAATTATTATCTTTAAATTATTTTTTAATTTATAATCAACTTTTTTTAATTCTATTATCAAACTATTTGCATCGCAACTGTAAATATGTTCAAAGTATAATGGTCGCTGTTGTTGTTGTTTTAGCAGCATAAACATTTCCCATACATGTACGGGGAATGCTGCTGGAGTGACAGCCCTTTGCCGACTATAAATCCGGGTCGTTCCTGTAACATGGAACCGACTGTCGTGGGAACGTACAATGGTCGCTGCTTACCAATGGTTCAATGGTTGGCTTGCCATTTTTCGTAAATGCTTTCGAACTGTAATGCATAACGCTCTGATAATCATACTCAACGCCGAAATTTGTTATGTGTGTTCGTGCATATTTATTGAAATTATGTGCATGCCCATCAAGTATATTTTCCCAATTGATTTTTACATACTCATCGCGCTCCGTCGAGCTCTGTTGGTGGTAAAAGCCCAGTGCGTGTAGAAGTTCGTGTACAATGACGCCATGCGTGACACAACGTGGCGTATTAAGGTTAAGTACCTGTCGGGAGTTGGAAGATATAATTTTTTATTACTGAAATATCTTCTCATTTTGAAGTTATGCACTAACCTGGCCTCCTTGTCGACGTCCAACGCTGGACCAACAACCAGAAAAATTGCCTTTAATTACTATCCAATTGGTATCGCCTTTTTCATAAGGACGAAATCGTATGCAAGTATTTTCGTGGTATTCTTTGAAAGCCTCTAAAATTGTCATCATCTGGGTTTGGTCTAAACGGCGGCAAAAATAGTAATTTAATTCAATCTAATAAATTTGTATATAAAATTTAATTAAATAATAAACTTAAAATAATTGAATTTTCATCGAACAATACAATCATAAAATTTGAACTTGGACTTAAATTAACTTTCACGGAATGTTCGTTCTGGTAGTGTTAACTCCATTATGGATGAGAAGACCCACAAACGTGGCGAGAATTCACCGAAATCAAGTTCCCGCTGCTGATACTATTTTTGTGTTCGCTCTAGTAATATACTGGTGATTTGAAGGTGCACATTTATGTGAGGTCTCGATCGCAGTAGTTGACATTCGTTTGAAGCGTAAAGATCCTTTTTTATCTGACGCCAAAAATGTCTACGTTTGCCCCGAAAAAACAGCATTTGCGGGAAGTCATTCTTCTTTATTACCTTTCAGAGAAAAGTGCAGCTAAAACGTGTCGTATATTGATCACTATTTACGGTAATCCCACTCCATCAAATACAACTTCTAAAGAGTGGTTTCAACGCTTCCAAAGAGGCGATTTTGACGTGAGTGATAAAGATCGCGAAGAGACACTGAAAAAATTCGAAAATACTCAACTAGAACAATTATTGGATGAAGACGCTGGTCTTGGACCCTTGATGATACATCTTAAGAGTTGGCTGTTGACAGATCAACCGTCGGTAAAGGTTTGCACGCGATGGGAATGGTCCAGGAAGCAGGTAACTGGGGGCTATATCAATTGAAGGAGAGGGATATCGCGAGACGTTTGGCGACGTGTGAGATGCTTATTGAACGGAGGAAATGAAAAGGTTTTCTGCATCGCATCGTCACTGGCGATGAAAAATGTATCTATTATGATAACACTAAGCGTCGACAATGTTGGAGCCTGCCAGGTGAAACAGGTCCATCGAAAAAAAAACTCATGCTGCAATGGTTACGTTGTGCATCTGGTGGTATCAGAAGGGTGTCATCTATTATGAATTTCTTAAACCATGTAAAACCATCACTGGCGATCGTTACCGACTGCAACTAATGGGCTTGAATCGAACTCTCAAAGAAAAGCGGCCGGAGTGGGGCTGACTTTGCTACATGAAAACGCCAGGCCACACTTTGCTAAATTGGTCCAGAGGGGCTGAATTGGAAATCTTGCCCCACCCGCCGTATCCTCCAGACATTGCACCTTCTTATTACTGTCTGTTCCGATCAATGCAGTCAACCCTTATTGGAGAGCGGCTCACTTCTTACGAGAGCATTGCAAACTGGCTCAATGAATGGGTGAAGTCAAAAGAACCCAATTGTTCGCCGGATGAATCCGTATACTGCCTTAAAGATGGAGTAATGTTCTAATGGCGCATACTTTACATAATATCATGTATTATTTAATTGTTTAAGTAATTCGCACCTTTGGGTATAATAGCGGTCGAACTTCGGCAGAGAATGGCAAACCTCTGCGTGTATTTCTGCCATGAAAATGCCCATCATAAAAACCATCTGCTGTTCGCAGGGCGGCATAAATAGGCAGGCACCCAAAAAGGGTGTAAACGCCAATTAAATATGTACAGAAATATATATCTTATTATACATAAAAAGCGGTACATTAGGCACAGGTTTGAAGATAATTGATTAAAAGTTTTATTGCTGGCAGATACTCAAGCTTTGAAATTCGTTCAAAATCACATTGCGGGTATTTTGCAGCAAGTTACATTATTTGGATTATCATTTCTCTTGTCGGTAACTTTTAAAATTAAAGTAATTTTAACCCTAATTTGAATACCTATGTAGAAGTTATGCGAAACTCATAATTCTTAAAATCTTTAGCACTTGACGTTGTACTAAAAAGTCATTAATCTCCATGAAAAACGATACTGAAATGACCTCGGGGTCATTTGTTCTATAATCACCTTATAAATTTATACCTTTTTTAGAAGTCATTTTTATTTGTCCTGTAACCCTTGAAGCTCGCCGACAACAAATGTGGTTTCCAGGGTTCTCTACGAGGAGGTTGCAGTACTATTTTTCGACCTCTATTTTTATTTTTATTTGTTTTAATTTATATATTGTATGTATATATTTGTAGCTGTGTTCTTTGAATTCTTGAAATATGACTCCAGAATCGCAATCAGCGACCCCAAAACCCTTTTAAAACAGGTTTCAAAAAAATTGAAATAATTTTTTTATTTTTGACTGCCATATTGGATCCGCCATTTTGAATTTAAAAAATCTGACTTCAGATTTGTAATCAGCGACCCCAAAAACCCCTTAGAAATACATTTTAAACAAATCGAAATAAATTAATATTTTCGGCCGCCATATTGGATCCGCCATTTTGAATTTTGGAAATCTGCTTCCGAAATCGTAATCTGCGACCCTAAGAACATAAAGAATCAGTATTACTTTTTATTCATTGCTCCTGGTTTTCTTAGGAGCACACAAGATTTTAAATAAACTCTAATTTTTAGTCAGCTTAGACGCCATAATTTGGGCGCCA
>JAYXIM010030793.1:0-23977 GCA_037575425.1 Anastrepha fraterculus
ACAACACATCGCAACAAACTTCGATGAATGCGCGAAGCTGCAAATAGTTGGCTCTAAACATAGCATTTTTATGAGCGCCAACATTGGCAATAGTTAAAAGCAACACCAACAAAAGGAGGCTACCAAGCATTTAGTGGCCAGTTATTGTGGCCGTTGTCGTTGACCACTAAAAAACCAGTCGCGTTAGTTTCCTTCCGGAAGCATTTATTTTTGCCCGCATTGGTGGCGCCAAGCTAACATATTTGTTGTTGGTACAATTCGCGTCGCCACTTCGGTTGGGCTTTTCCTTTCTCCAGCCCCTTGCCTGATCCTTATATGCATGTGCGCTTCCATTTCACAATTATATTCATGGTCATGGTCACTGTTGCACTGGGTCAGTTATGTTTTTGGTACACTCACACACGCAAACCCACATAGTGGCGCGAAGACATATACACCTGCCAACAATGTACATTTTTCTTATGGCAAACGTGTAAAAGTCGGCTTTTGTTATTGCTTTTTGGCAACAACTTTGCTATTTTTGTTTTTTGTTATTGCACCCAAGACTTTGGTTATATTTTCCTTTACGACTTTTCTGGCTTTACTGTTTTCTCTGGCTCTTCTTGCAATTTTCTTTCTGCTAATTTTATGTTTGTCTTCACCTTACTAGCATCTGGCGTTTGGCTGAAATTGCGAGAAATTTCTGGATCTGCCAATTAAATTTGATGTGAGGCATTTCTCCACTTGATTTTCTTGCGACTTGTGTGGAATTCAACAGTTTATTTTTTCGTAGAAGTTGGTGAAAATTTTCTCCTACATCGATATTATACGAGGGGTGGGTAGTAACTAACCAAACCGACAAGACTGCCAGCTGTTCGAATGCAGTATTTCTCACTTCTGCAAGTATAAAAAAGTTGTAATGCGTATTTATATATATGGTAAAGTAGTACCAGATAATGCGCAGTTCATTCCGCATCACCTCTCAAAAGGTTTCTACTCAAGCACAGCATCTCGCTATTAAATCATAAGCTTTATAAGCTGGATCTTAGCCATGCGACTTCTATCTGTTTCCTTAATTGAACGGCTTTTTACAGATACCAGATTTGAGTCCATTTAAGCCGTATGAGTTTTAAAGTAGCTGAAAAAAGGAGATCCCCAGCACTCTTCTGAACAATGAAAGATGCACGTGGAACATTTCGGAGCTACAGGAGTGGTTTGTATTGAATATATTATTAAATTAATGCAGCACTAGGACTTATCGGCAGGTTTGCATGATAATTTGTTTCTTATTTAATTTGAATAATATTGTATGAAAAATTTAGTTCATTATCCTGAAAATCCTAAGTCCAAATTCAAAACTAAAATTCCAGCAAAATTAAAATTTGTTTTCTAATATTGGTCGCCCCTCGGCAGACAATGGCAAACCTCCGAATGTATTTCTGTTATGAAAAAGTTCGCCATAAAAAATATCTGCTGTTCGGAGTCCGCTCCATTTGTGGAAGAATATCAAGACGCACGCCACAAACAGGAGGAGGAGTTCGGCCAAACACCCAAAAAGGGTGTAAGCGCCAATTATTTACTTATTATTTTTTTATGCATGAAATTACAGCAATATGAATTATGCCACCAATCTGGTTACGGAAAAGCCACACCTCGTAAGCGCATGTACAATTTCATGGAGAACGAAGAAGCTTCAAATTAGGCGAAAGTGCAATTAGCTGAATACCATTGGAGCGTAAATCGGCCAAATATGCGGTAAAGCTTTGCTTTTGTAATCGGTCAAATTATTGATGTACAAAGTAAGCGCAAATATAAAATTTAAATTTTGCCCATACGCATATATTGAAACTGGTAACTTCGTTTCTTAACTCTTTGCTAAATGCCGCATATATGCAGTTCTACCTGCCAGTACTGGGGCACGGTCCCGGATCGACAAATCACCAATCACGTGGTATGCACCAATAGTCCCAGACCAAACTTTTTAGTACTTGCTTCCTCGTTTGTCATAAAGGCCAATAAATTCCAATCTTATGGCGGATGCAAACAGTTCCTCTCGTAAGACTGTACAGAAGAGTCATTCGCCCAGAAAGTACTTTATGGACTCTTCCTTTAGCTCATATTTCAAGAAACTATTACGTGTGTCCCGTAAAAATCCGGGAGAAGATTTTGAGAGTCCCAATAAGTTCTGTGTCTTTCCATATATTCTGCAGGTGATCAGATTAGTTTACCTGTTGTCAGTAATGGCTCTAGTCTGCTCTTAAACTTTGTGAGGGCAGCCAGAGTGAAATGTATACTTGAACTTGCTTCCTCCAAAACCTGTTATAGATATTTTCCTCCCATACCCTCCTGATCCCTCATTTCATGAAACCCCACTTTGTCTTGTGATCCAGTATATATTGATTCTGTGCTATTGAAAATATTTCCAGTTGGTTGCTAAAGAGTAAAGGGCTTCAATTTCAGCCTGCTGGTTTACATAGAAAGCAAACTTTGCCAGTATTTCAATCGCATATACATTGGTTTGGAAAACGTTGCAGTAGTGTGAAAGGTTGTAGGTTTCTCTCGATAAGGGTGGAATTTTCATTATGCTCTGAGGAGAATATTTAAGCCTCATCCTCATGAAAAGTTGACCAACATGCCGAAGCACAATATGTTCAGCACCTGCCGGAAACTGTAGATTGGCACAACCTTCTATTCGACTTGTTACAAAATACTTTTCAAGTATAACAGAAAAAAGTGACTAAAAAGCAAAGTCAATTCGATCACGTCCCGCCAGATATTAGTAGGCTCAAAAGCTAACTGACCCTATTATCCTTTGCATTTTATATATTTGGGAAATAAAAATATGGTTTATGTGGGGCTATTACCTTGGTCTAAAATAATAGCATAATCTAGTTTATATGGAAATCTCTTTATTTCTATTTTCTTATTTCTAACAGTAAGAAAAATATGCTAGTAGTTCCTTTCCATTTCCTATTCTTGGGGCTATGCATAAGCGCTAACTTTCACTGCTTAATATTCAAAGCAAGTGCACTTAGTAGGCAAGTGCACATATTTATTGATATTTCCGTTTTTCGGTCAAGTAAACTTTATGATTTACTGATGACCCCTCAAGTCACCCAAGTCATAAACCCAAGCAAGAAAAATACTAAATTAACTACAGGAATCAGCAGAGAAATAAAAATGCAAGACAAAAGAAAAATAAATAGATTTCAGCTATTGCTAAAGCAAGGGAAAGCAAGAAAAGTTAATAACTTGTTGTTATTGTGCTATAAAAAATTAAGTAGAAAATTCCCCACTGCAATTGTTTACGACGTATAATACTAGGTATGCCGAAAATTAGCTGCAAAGGTTGAACCCGAAATATCGGGATATTTTTATTGTAAAATGGAATTCCGATATTCATCCCACGACATAACTCTAATTTAATTCAGTGAGATTTGAAGGCGGGATCCCGGAATCTCATGATTTTCGATTAGAAAAAAAAAACAAATGATTTTGAGTGACGGAAATCTTTACTTGGATTCGAAAAAGTATTTTCTCTTAAGTGGAAAAGATGATATCCGTCAAGTGGCTACCGCTAGTGTTGATACACATTTGTGCCCATTTTATCGCATTTTCACGACTTTTTGCAAGAATTCCGGATTTCGCATTCCTGTCGAATAATCTTCTCAAAGGCTACAATTTTCTGAGGCTTGTCAGTAACTGTGACCATATTGCCGATGACGTCTTCAAAAAAATCCTCATGCCGCACTACTTATACACAGTGTTAAGTGGATGCAATGGCTCTGTGCGCAACACACGCACATTTTCAGTGCCGTAAAAATGAAGGTTTTGCTTATTGACGTAACAGTGGAAATGCGGCTCGTCGCGCTTGATGATTTTCGATATAAAATCGTTCTCTTCGTTGTTGAGATTGAGGATGGCTTGACAATAATTCACAGGTGACTAACGTTCAGTAGGCATAAACGAATGCCCTGTTTGCACTTTGTACGGAAACATGTGGAAGTCTTTTACTAAAATTCGCTGTAAGTTCCGTCTGCTGATGCGCAATTACGTGGCTCGCCGACTGATTGATGTTTATACGTTCTCAGCAACAGCGGCAGCCACAACCGCGATATTTTCTACCGAACGTCCAGTTTGGTGGCGACCATGCCCTCATGGAGCTCTGGTTTACTCGAGTCGTCCAGCCAAGTGGCGCAATGTTTGCCAAGTTTTGACCGACATTATTAAGAAATCAACTTTGGTATCCATGCCGCGCCAACACCAGCGACGGACTATTGGTAAAAAAAATCGAATTATGGAGTAAGATTTTTGCGCAAATGGTTTAAAACCATTTTATGGTCGGTCTTTAGAGCCTGGGCGATTCTACGACTACTAACACACCGGCCAACTTTGATTATTTCAGTGATTTTTTCGACATTTTCTTTAATGTCAAAAATGCCTCAACGAAATGGACGAAAACAAAATTGCACGTAATTAGCTGTTAAAGTATTGACACCATAAAGACCATTCACAATTTCAGCGGCCTGGCTGCATTTTCGCATTTATCAAAGAAAAACTGTAAAATCTACCGAATTTTCTCTTTGTTGACTTCCATTGTTAGCACCCTGTAACTCACAACTGAATGCAATAAACAAAAAACAGCAAATGAATTTGTTTAGTGTGAAATATCCCCTTGACAACGAGCATAAACTTTAAATTGTTTGATCTTCTTAAATTGTGATATACTTCCCGAGATATCGATCACTATAGCCGTCTACCGAGAAAATAATGGATTTCTTTCTATGAATAGCTCAACTTATTAGCGTTTATATAAACTAGTCCCGAAATTTCCGGTACTTCAAAAAATTGCGATATTGTGAAATCACGGGATTGACAGCCCTAATTTCTATGCATGCATATCAGTTGAGAACTTTTCCTGTGCAGAGTAGCGGCATAGGTGCCTCTGCTGGCTTAGCGTTTTATTCACCATCGCAATCACAACTACAGCAAATAGCTCGTCAGCGTTACATTTAACTTCTTGCATTGTTTCCAGCTATCGGTATTGTGGGGGATGTGCTGATGAAGGCGGAGGGGGATGAGGAGGCTTTAAAAAAGTGTGGCTTGCGGATGTGTGTAATTCATTTTGTATCAGAGATGTACTTGATCTTTGTCGAAACTTGACACACTTTTCACTTGAACGAACCAACAACATCAGTCGCACGTATTTACATATATGTATACATACATATGCACATACATATCTAAATCTTCTACGTACAGACATTATGGCCATGGCAAATGGCGAAAAAGAAAATTTTCTATGAAGCACTTTGTATGGCATAGCAGCGAGAAATGAGGAAATTGCGAAAATTCGAGGGAAATCTACTAAAATTTTTGCTTGTCGTATTGAGAAAGTTGCCACCATAGATAATCATACTTGCATATATGTAAATAAATATGAATGTATGTATGTGTAAGTGTGCATATACGGGCTCACTTCCAAATGATGCAGCCAGTAACAGCAAATTATTATTTTTTTTTTTGCAAATTTTTCCACAATCCAAAGCAAATACTGATGTTTGGTAGTATTTTGTTATTTACATATCAATATAACACACACATACACATGTGCGACCACAAATTTATGGGCATTGCTAATACTCTTAAACGTATGTAGAAATTTCTATTCTCATGCGGCGCTTACTTGTAGCGACTTCGTGCTTCGCACTTTGTTGTTGCTGAGTTTTATTTACTACAGAAGTGGAAATTTCTTTCATTGCAAATTGTCCTTTAGATTCGCTTTCTTTTTTATTTACATTTTTAGAGAAAAGTTGCCAATTTTCGAGGCAAGCATTTTCTTTAATTCTTGCTGTTTTGTTGGTGTTGTTGTCGTGTCCCATAATGTGCAGTAATTCTTTTCTTAAACCTTTTTTTTTTGTGTATTTAGTTGTCTATTTGACTTTTGATGGTGGTGAAATTTTGCAATTGCGGAGATCAACTGAAGTTCTTTTTATTGCTATGCAGCGGCTTGAGAAGATGTGTTGCAGAAGACTACTCAGAGTGCATACATACGTGTACGTTTATCAAAGTGTGCTTGTAATTAGCTGTTATGAAGGATTTCATTGGTTTGTAGGCACGTATGTATGTATGAGAAAGTTTATGTGTTAAAAAGTGTTCATAGTATTTCCATACTTCAGTCAGGCTTAATAAAGCGAGTGTCTTGTATTAAAGGTAATACCGAAAAATTCGTTTAATGCAATTCATATCATTTATTTATTTGTTTATTTAAGATATGTGGGTGTATATGCAAAGCCAATTTAATTTTTCCTTCTCAAAACTGCTTGCATTCTTTTCTGTTCGGTAAAAATATGGCAATTGATATTAATCAAATTTCTTGGTCAGTCAAAGATTTAAAATTTTTCATTCGAAAGGTCAACCATGTCTTGCCAATGTGCATGAAGTATGGCATCCCTCAAATGTCAGTCGCAACTTGTTGCTTTTAAGGGGTTCGCTGGAGCTTGCTTTGGTAATATGGCGTTACTGGCTGAATAATAACAAACATATTTGATATAAGTCCCCGAAACAACATAATCGCCCCCTCCTCTCAACATCGTCCCTATTGAGAAACTCTTTTCTTTACTTTACTTTCCCTTGTCACTTCAAAGTAGAATATTTTCTAGTCATAGAAAATGACTGAAACTAAAGACTTAAGTAGCGAACTTGGCAGTTGAAAATCTGTTTTAAGTTTGGAATTTATAGCAAAAGGTATACAGCAAAACGTATTACAAATGTCAAAATGAAAAAAAACTATGTTACTCCCGTGAAAAAATTTCTGCCACAAATAACGATATGATTCTGAATACATCCGCTTTTTGGGCTCACGAATGGTTTAGTTTTATTTTAAATATTATCGTATCGTATAATATATTTATTATTTTAACAATTGCGTTTACTTCGTGCCTCGAATATTTAGTATAAGCGCCTAATTTGAATTCAAGAAAATATTTGTTATTAATAGATAAACAGTTATTACTATTAGAAAAAAGTTAATTTATCCAGAACTCGCAAATATATTACCATAACAATTTTTTTCATAAAAACTAATTTCTTTAGCTTCAAAATTAAATTTTAATCTGGAGAAATCTCAGAATTGATATTGTTTAAAAAACACATAACATAAAAATACACAAAAAAAAAAAAAAAAAAAAAATTCAAAAAAAAAAAAACCAAAACAAAAAACAAACAAACAAAAACACGGAAAACATACTTCAGTTTTTCGATGGTAGTATCCATCCATCCATTGAAAAATTTCAGCCACATAAAAAATCTGTCGGCAGCCTTTTATTTATTTTGTTTGAAATATTCTCTGTTTGGTCTATATACATACATATGAATATAATTCAAATCGGACCTTAATTATCTGAAAGGTCTTTGAACTGTCAATGAAGCTCCGAAATTGACAGGAACAAGAAGAAACATATAAACATTTAAGGCATTAAAGCCTTTTATTCCGAAAACACAGATAAATATTAAATTTAAAAATTAATATTAAATATTATTTTTACATAATATGCAAGGCTGGGCAAAGTTAATCACCCTGTAGGAAGATTTATAATTTTTGTAAACAGCGTGGAACTTTGTGAACTAGAGAGTTACAGTATACGAATAGACAATCAGTGGAGCGCATAAAGGTCAATATATATTAAAAATTTTCAACAATTAAAATTGGTTTTATTTAGTGAAAAAGTTATCGAAAAATAAAACTAGATAATATAAGTATATTCAGCGTGCTAGGTATCAACTAAAATTTATTAGGTCTATTTTGAACACTGCAAGGAAGTGCCTAACATATTTCCAGGCGGAAATGAAAGATGGAAAAAATTCACATACAAAAAGTTTTTCGTTTCTTTCATCAGAAACATTGAAGCAACCCTTGAATAAAAAAAAAATAACAAAAAAAAAAAAACGAACAAGTGTCGTTCCATAGATACGCGGCCGCTCTCAACTTATGTTTGAAAAATTCGCAATTCCCCGTGCTTATATACATACACACTTATATATATATACATATCTAAATGTATGCACAAATTGTTCATTGGGAAATAACTATTTTTGTGCTTTCTTCATAACTACAAACTCAGTCGTGATGAACTAATGAAACGACTATCAAAGGTTGTATGCGAAACAAACCAGAGCCCAACAAATGAACTTACCAAACTGCCATCAGCAAACATCTAGCCAAACGACAAATCAACCCACCAACCGACCGACCGACCGGCTATCGACTGTCGTCATTGAGCGCGAAGAAGATGAACAACATCAACAGTAATAGTAACCGCAGCAAAACAACAAATAAAACTTTAGCTGCTATTATAGCACAAAAGCAGAAGAAAAGAAAAAAATATAAATAAAAGAAAAACTTAATAAAAAAACTCAAGAAATAAAGTCATAGTAATGATCGTAACTGGCAACGAACAACTATCGCGATCGCTTCCGATCAGCTGTCACAGTGTTCCACTTTCATAAAATATGGGTCAAACCGTGGGGCCTGTAAAGGTTCATTGACCGATGCTCAGCTGAAGTGTGTGCGCGTGTGTGTCTGTGCGCGCATTATTATTGCCGAGGCTATTAACCGTTTATGTGTTGTTGCTGCTGCTGCTGCTGCTGCTGCGTTTACGTTGCCACTCTGTCTGCATGTTGATCGCGTGCGCACACAACTCGGCTTACTCGTAAAAGAAAAACCAAGAAAAGTAAACATAAATATTTTCACTCATACACGTGCACAAGGCAAGAGAGTGGGAGATTCGCTGACTCGCTCCCATGCGCATGAATGAAATGTATGCCCACATCTTTGCCGCTATGCCGAAAACCTTGGCAGCTCACTCTTGCTCGTTTACGCTCAATGTTGCCTTGTGGGAGCTTTATGCAAGTTTAGCGTCAAGAAAGTGTTGCACCAACTTTTAGTTTTCGTTTTTGTTGGGTTTCTTGTTTTGATTAATCTCGCAACATAGTTCGATCGATCGCGCAAACTTATGCAAGTTTGAGGAGACTCTCCTGTATTATCAACTCAAACGCGTGCGCTTTTGTTGTGTGTTTGAGTTGTTTGCTTGCTTTGAGCGGGTTTGTTGCAGCTGCTGCTGTTGGTGTCTCAATGTCTGCAGCTGAGCCGACTAAAGTAACAGAAATCGTCTGATGGTTTAATGTTGGTAAGATAAATGCATCAGTTGCGGCCCAAATGCCGCAACGAGCGGTTGGTAGTTGTTAGTAGTGATTTCTTCGTCCACACAAATTTGAATGCAAATTAAATTACGTTACTTTTGGGGCTTTCCGTTTACATTGCATAATAGGGATATAACCAAGGCAAATCTAAATGGAAGGTAGCACGAGGAGAGCAAAAGTAGAAACAGCGTGCATTTTGTTGTTAAATTCTCTGGGCAACAACAAAGTAAAAAATAAAACTAATTTGACAATTTAGAGGGCACATACAATTATGAAGAAATTCGAATCAGCTGCTCTGCTACTACAACCTTGTTGATGGCCTTGAATAGAACTAAAAAACAAGAGAAAAATAAAAGCAAAAAAATGCTATTGTACAAATTTCGTTTGCACAAAAAAAATTTTTTTAACTGTCCTCCTATGTAATGAAGTATACGCAATGGATAATATAAAAACTATGTATACATACATTGGTAATGCGAGTAAACACAATTTTTTTCCTAATATACAAGGAGGCACAAAATTAATCATTAGGCGAATCATATTTGACACTTGTGAACTAGACAAGTGTTTGTTTCTGACGATATTATATTATATGCTTCGATTCTACGGTATACAAGGTGGTCAAGTGTGTTTTTTATGAGGAGGTTTTCCACGGCAGAAATACTCTTGGAGGTTTGCAATTGTCTGCCGAAGAGCGTGGACGGTGTTATTATATCTAAATATTGCCAATCTGAATTAAAATTGTAGGTCCGAAAATTACGTTTCGTACAAATGCTCATATTTACACTTATGTACCCTTCGCAATCTATCTATACTAGGCCGGGTCGATTTGTGGGGAGGCAAAAAAATCGCCCATTGCTCTGTGAAAATCATATTCTAGGGATCAAAATAAGAAACTTTGCCGAAGGAACCATACCTCTAAAACGAATTCTGATGTCCCCCAATTTGGGTCGAACTTTTTAGTTTCTTTTCTCATGTAAAGGCCAAAAATGGTGATATTTTGAAATGATTGTATGGGGAACCCCCCAGGGGAGTCCCAGGGGGTGCGCCACTGGCATGGGTGGATCGGCCGTCCAAAGTTAGTGGGGCTCGGTCATACATTTGGACTCGATTGGAGCGCTCTAAATGGGTCAAAGTGCGATTTTTCGTTTGACCCAAATTGGGGGACATCAGAATTCGTTTTAGAGGTATGGTTCCTTCGGCAAAGTTTCTTATTTTGATCCCTAGAATACGATTTTCACAGAGCAATAACCGATTTTTAAATCGACCCGCCCTAATCTATACCCATGTGTTAACATAAACTTGAACTAAGCTTTCTTACGCAGTTACCTAAACACGTGGAAGTTTTTCGTCTTCGGCGATGCCACGTAAAATTATCGTTTTAAAATTTGCCTGGAACATTTGAACTCTCTAATTGCTTTGCTGTGTTTGGCTGAGTTGGTCTGTGTTCAAAATTATTAGAGTTTGATTCTGGTGAGCAACCACTTTTCGACAGTGAAATTTAATGAGAATGCAAAATTCAAGAGACTTTTTGGTTTCGAACTACTGTTTTCAATTCTTCAAAATGCTTTTGCTTTGGCTCAGTTTGTATATTGCGCGGTGAACTGTATGGCCTGTAAAAGTCCGCTTTGGTTTTAGTCTTACCCTTTGGTGCTAGCTATAAAATCTAATACCTTTGATTTGTAAAGTTTTATAAAATATAAATGTAAAGGAAAGTATACGTAATCAGAAGGTTTTGGTTATTTATTTAATTAGTCTAAGAAGCAATAGTTCTTACAAATAATTAATAAAATTGAAACTTTACCCTCTGACCATATTAAATAGTCAAAAAATATTAACTAAAAGTAAAAATGTTTAAGTCTTATATATTTTTACGATGATAAAAATATATATAGTACCGATATCATGCGCGTAACCAAGGGGTTTTTTAGAGTTTCAATTTTTATACAAATAAAGGACGGCACTTTTTATTATACAATACTTTGAAGAACAATAAAAAAAATCAAAAATATAGTCTCGCTCAAAAATGGTACCCTAAATAGATAATATAAAGTAGTGACCCTTTGAATTTCTATTTGCAGTTTGCCAGCAGTCTGCGATGCAATGTTTTCGCTTCTCGGATACTATTTACCCCATTTAGCACAGACGTAGGTGGTAGCAGAAATGCTTGAAAATCCATTTTAGTTTATCCGCAATCTTAAAGATGGATTAACGAAACGCAAGAATATACTTTTTACATTTCTAGCACGTTTTCCTGATAATACCTCGATAATGCTATGCTAAATTCAAAAAAAATCATGATCTTTATAGTAATGACTTAGAAGCAGGTTTTGAGAAATCTCACATAGAATTAAATTTGTAATAGATGGAATTTAAATTTAATTATTATGAAAATAAATAATATGAAACGATTTGTAATATAAAGAACGAGCGAAGGCCAAAAAAAATTGTTCAAGCCACTCAACTGTGCTGAGAAGACATCCCATCCCATCTTATCCCATAAAAAATTGCTCTAACGAAAGATCATTTTCATTACTTAGTCGATCCAAAATATATTAAATAAGTATGATGTCGCAACACCGGTTGGATAGGGTAGCTCATCATTATAATTAGCTAGACTAAAATTCCCTCGTTGGAAAAAATTTTAGAAATATTTTTTGAAAACGAGCGACGAGTCGTCATGAAATTAATTTTTTTTTATTTTCTTGCTACTAAATGTCTTTATTTGTTCCATAGCGATTTGGACTTAATTTATATAAAAAACACTATTTTCACCTTAAAGCACCATAAACAAATAATTTTATTTAAGGCTTTGTTCAATCACACACAGTTTGTTTGATACGTTTGTTTTTTATTGTTTGTTTTTTTATTAATAAACATTTTTTTCTTTTAAATTATCATTATTATTATTGTTGGTTTTATATTGTATTATAATTATTTATTTATTTGAAATTATCTTTACTTTTACATGAATATAATTATTTGTATATATATAATTATAATTAAATTATTTTTTATATTAATTTCCTAATTTCTAAAAAAATATGTAGCAACAATAGTTAAAAGTATTTTTTATTAAAGGTTTTTTATTCACCTTTCATCTAATATTTATATTTCACTATTCAAATAACAATTGTCATCAGTTGTTTTATTTGCAGTTGGAATCATGTGGCAACACTAGATGAAATATTTTTTCATTTGATACCTACATCTCAATATTCAAATAAAATTTGCTAATTTACCAAAAAAATGCAGGTGGCAGCACTTAAAAATTCTTTTTTGTAATGGATTTTTCTTAAAAATATTTTCCTTGATAGTCATGCCATATTTTTGATAAATTATTTGCACTTTCTTCCAAAATTTTAAACCTATAATGCTTTGTAAAAAAAAATGCATACCTTCTGGACTAGTTCTGTCTTCACTGCTGTACCCTGGAGATATTCTCGCCTATAATTATGAGAATTTATTCAAGTTGAGTAACTATTATTGGACTGTTATAATAACTAGTCTTTAGTCGAGAGCCTTTCATTTACACCAGCACCTTCAACTTTTCTTACCTAGTATGACTTATAATTTTTTTTAACAAATTAATAAATGCTCATCCTTTTCTCGAAAATTTATGTTTAAAAATATGTACACAAGGGAATGAGACAGCAGTCATCAGTCATGATTGAGACTAAAAAGTCATCAATAACTTACTTACAGTGGCTCGTGACTGCTATTGGAATAGCGGTGTAAATTTTCCAAGTCCACGTTGAAATAAAGTATCCCCCCACCTATTTAATATACAAAAAATGCTTCAATAGGACAGCAATGCAAACTATTCTACAATTTCATATATAAATTATTATTTAATTCTCTTTCTTTCACGAACAAAAATGGCCAGTGATTTAGAGTAGTAATGCTTTTTTTTAGAGTAATGCAATTTTTATAAAATAAAAAAATAAATAATTGACTACACATATAGTATACAAAGCTGATAATGCTCATATGCTGCTTAAATTCTTCAAGAAAATAATTTGAGTTAAGTGGTTTAAAAAAGGCTCACTTTAAGTGTGCAAATTAACAGCTCAATTCTTTCGTTTACGATATAAAAATATTTAGTATGAATACGAACAGCCTGAATATCCAACATATTGCGTAATTTGTCTCTTAACTGATGTATTTCGGTTTTTGAATACGCAGAAAAAAAAAACGAAAAACCCCGAAAATCATTGTCTCATTTGGTAATAATTTTCCGCGTAGGAGATGCAAAAATTCACCATCTAAAAATGTATAAGCATTACAGTATCATAACAGTATGTGTACAGCATCTCACTATAAATTTACGTACGAAAAAGCATAAATGTTATAATTATGTACCTTATCACTGAGTTGTTTCTTCTTAACTACAACATGAAGCCAACACACATCAGCCAGGTAGAAATGGTAGATCAGCTGATTCAATTTTTTTTTAAATTTGTCTGTTCTTTAAATTGTCACACTTTCTTTAGCTTTGACTTTGTTTTTGTTCTATTGGAGCTACTTTGAAGATGTGCCTTGCATGAAGCCACATCACTCAATTGCATTCAACTGCCTTATGAATTGGCTTGTGAAGCATTTATACCAGATAAATCCAGAACTAAGATTTTCTTTTGCCATACATTTGTATAAATATTTAAATAAATTATTTTTAGCACCAATATTTACGTAGTATGTACATAGATGATACATATATACAGCATCAATACCAATGGCCAACGCGCTGGGTAAGATTTCACCGGCTGTTATTATATATAGACGCAGCAGCGGTCACTGCTCGACGGTAGCGACGAGGCACAAAGTAGTTCAACATTTCACCAAAAAATTCTTGAACAAAACCATCCGGCCTGCCAACAAGTGGGCCTGCTAGCGAGCCAGCCAATTAGTCCGCCAACCAGTTGAACAGTTTACGAGTTGACCAACTAACCAACCAACCAACCAGCTGACCGACGGACGAATCAACCCAGAAATCGAGCGGCCTAGCAGACTAACTAAGTAAATGGTCGAAATGACAAGAGTAAGCAAAAAAAAAAAAAACAAAAAATAGAGACAAAAAAAAAAAACAAAAACTGATGACTGCAGTACAGGAGCAGCAGCAGTGGTAAGAATAGCATAGTAGTAACCACAAAAATAGCAACAAAACCATATTAAATACAATACTCATTTAGCCTTTAAATGCAATTTACATAAAGCAACATTAAAATCGCAGTCAAATGCCACAAAACGTAAAAGTTTATTCACGCACACACACACACATAAAACTATATATATGCGCACACGAGCCCATAAGCATAAGCACAAAAGCATAAATTTAAAAAAAGCCACCGTCAAAATTGAAGTGTTATTAAGCAGAAATGGCAGCTACGAAATTACAACAAACCTCAGAAAAAGCAAACACGTTAAAAATAAACTTAAAACTTAAAAAGAAAAAAAAATTAAAAAATCAAAAGCAGAAAAAAGCTGCTGGAATGAAATTTAAGAAAAAAAGAGGAGAAGAAAAGCCAAAGTCAAACAAAAAACTTATGATAACAAAAATTCGAAAATGTATGCCAAATCGAGTGCATTGAACCCAGCCGAGCAGTGTTGGGGCAGTGACGAGCGGGCAAGTAGTTGGCTTGTTGGCTCGTTGGCTATCTGGCCGAGCAGTCTTAGCGCGGCGGCGGTGGTGACGGCAGTAGTTGGCCAAGCCAAACAGCCAAACAGTCAAACAGTCAAGCAGCTGAGCAGCCCCACAACGAGCAGAGGTGCCGAGTTGCTCAGTATGTACATAAATTTGTGTGTGTGCGTATCGCAATGGTGAAGGAAAGCTTTGAGTCAGCGCATGCGCGTGAATTCACATGTTGTTGCAGCATAAATTGTGTGAATTGATACCGCTGCCTCAGTTACAGCACTAACGAGCGCGAGCGTTTTGTGTTGCAGCTGCGATGAAGATTTGCTGTTTTTTCTTTATTTGCAAATTTTTTAAATTGTCCAAAAGGTGACGCGAAGTGTCTGATCGAGGCGGATATACTCGTATGCCACAGGATGTGCGTGTAAGTTAAAAATAACTGCGCATGCGTAACTAAATGCCATTCGTATTGTACGTTTTCGTATTTTTAGCAGCTACACACTTTTTTTGAGAAAACACCCAACACTGTCAGAAAAACTTGTCAAAAATCAACACAATTTTTGAACCACTCAAAACATGCACTTTATTATAGCAAAATTCAATGATCTATAAAATTTCATACCCGAAATTTTTTGAAAATTCTGAGTAAAAAATTTAAAATTTTATACAAATTTCGAAACTTTGCTTTATGTGGTTCTTGTTGTGGTATGAACTATATTTTTATAAAAAAAAATTATTGAATTTAAAAAGTTAATGGTGTACACTTTCTTTTGACATTGCTTGTATATTGATTTTGATTTTATGTCTCGTAATAATGAAGTGAACTATGCAGCCCGTACGTGGTTTGAGTTGGGATTTTCTCCACAGCTGCTGAGTCCTCTAATTGTATGCCATCTCCAAACAGCCGTAACTTGTTCCTCAGAAGTCTTTTCATAGCAGATATATATTCTACCAAAAAATTTCGACGAATATTTCAATAAAACACTAAATATTTGTATTCTTTTAAAATAGGCCTCTATATAGGCCCTTAGTAGGCCTTAATACTGGTACGGGCCATGCCCCAATTTTTCAAATTTCTAACTCTATACTATTCAGGTCCTCAATTTTGCTCTGATTGGCCTAAAACTTTAACATATAACCTTCCAGTAAAATTGCTATAACTCGCTCAGCTTTGCTCTGATTAGCTTGAAATTTCGACAGGTAATTGCAGGAGCGTCAGGGTTTCTAAATATGCAAAATTCATAAAAATCGGTTATCAAACCCCAAAACTGTCAAATCTCCTCGGAAAATTGCTGTAACTCCCTCTTCTTTTTCGAGAGAATGTACATCCAGCGAATGCCGACCTGGTACAGAACACGCTCAATTACGGAGCTAGTGAGGAAAATCTGGAAAGTGAATTTCAAAAAACTTTATGTTTATAGTATTTCTAGATCTACCGATGTGCTGTAATCGCGTTATACAAGTTGGCGCAAAATTAATCAGCCTACCTGATGATTAATAATTTCTGTTTTAGGCACAGGTACAGCTTACAAACAGACAAAAAAGAGTCATAATAAAGATTTGCTTCACTCAAAATCACTTATTTTTTCTTTAGTAAGAAGTTATTATATTTAAAAGCAATTTCGATTGATTAATTTTGCGCCACCTTGAATTATCTTTAAGCACCAACTTACTTCAATAAAATATCTTGTTGATCTTCCAGTTCTGTTCGATAATCGTTTTTACGTACAAAAATCATACAGATGATCATTACAGTGATCTACCCTTTCTGTCCCACTACTCAAAGGCTTTCTAAGTTCCGTATAGCAGGAAACTTATCTGCTATTATTATTATTAGCCTACTGTGAGCTGCGACCAAAAGAAATGGATGGTACAAAGCCTGCTGAGGTACCTATATTTTAAGGCTTTTTAAGAATTTTGGCACATTCTGGGGTTTATTGTTCCAACATTTATATGGATGCACGGCAATACTGCGAAGGTGGTGTAGCCTTTTTTGCCTAGTGCGTGGCATTCACAAAGAACCTGCTCTGAATTTAGAGTATCTATTTAACAGAATCGACAGGCATAATATACTAGACTACAGTGGCCTGTAATCTTAAGTCTGTTCTGCTGAGCGAAAGTTGCTTATCGTAAATTCCTCTGTCCGGCGTTGGGATTTTCCTCGCTTGTCGCTGACCGATATAATTTCGCTGATGTCGAACGAATTTAATCTCTCCCACTTTCTATAAGTACAATACTTTAGTTCGTTGAAATCACGTGTTCGCCTCTGTTATATGAAATCTGATTTATAATTGTCATGCTATTAGAATCGGAAGGGTGCAATTTAAGCTCGTTCACTTTCCGCTCCAATTGATGAAATTTGAAGTGCCACTTCTCTCTTATAGTTCACGCTCTATATTAATAAGTTTAAAGACACTAAAAAGCAGAATAATAGTTCAGTCTCTTATGTTTACAACGGTAATCAGTAGTCAGTGGTTCCATTGATTGTTCTGAGGTTCTTGTCTGATCGGTTTACTCAGGAAATCGAAATCGGATTCTAAATCCATTTTATCTTCATGCGCTCAGAATCAACTACAAAAACAGCGTTTTTGGGGTATAATACTCGTAAGATCTCAAAAAAATTAATCCTGATTTTTCATCTCCAAGATCTGCTTTTAAAGCTGCCATTGACGTTCTGAACTCTTGAATTGCTATTTTCTCAATAGATGGGGGGACCTACAGGAACAGCTTTTTCATCAGAGAAATACTTTTACTTTTTTTAATTTTATTTATTAGAATCAATTTTTTCTATCACTTGGTGTTTCGTGCTCAGGGGTTCAAATCTGTGCACTTGCGAATGGTGGTGACGCACCAACAGATTCTGCTACGGCAGCCGCCGTATTAGCATCAGAACAGGATTGATCACCCCAAATTATTACAACGTAAAGAAATATAGGACAAAATAGTTAATATTATTAAGAAATTTCAAATCGGTGGGAATGCGTCCTGCATCTTGAACGTCAATTGCTGGGTTTTCCTCACAAGGGTTGATGTATCGGGTATTTTCTTAGCTTCATGAGAACTCTCGATATCGATAGCTATGGTTTTACAGCTGAAAATGGAAAACTGTGATGACATTTCTGTTCAGTAAGGTTTGGCAAGTCATCAGAAATCGTGTAACGCCAGAATTACGCTCGAGAAAAAAGTGGGTTTGATGTCATTCTCAACCTATTGACCTTCGCCCTTCGACACTATGGAAAATTTTATTTAAGGGTCTGAGGTTACGTGCCTGTAAAATACAGCTCGTGCAAGACTTGAAGCCAAATTACCATCGTTTGCGTCGACATTTTGCTGTTTGGGCTCATTAAATTCACGATTCAGATTTTTTTGAAAAGTAGTCAAATTGTGAATGCCATGAAATTATCTACCAGATTATATTAAACAAATGCAATCCAACATTCTGTCTTGTATTGTGATTTTGACTTCTCAAGCTCCCAAAAACACGCTTTCTATCTCAATGCTTTGGTTTACATAAATTTATCTTTTATATACACTTATTTTTATCCAATCATCGGTTTCTTACTTATATTTATTGCATATTTGCCCTAGTAGGTATTACGTCTGTTGATACAAAAATTTTCGTTCCCAAAAAAATGAGCCAACCTAATGCGCTCACGTTGCCAATACTTTTGGTAAATTTAAAATATCTAGACAAGTTACAAACTTTAAATTTTCTATTTGTTTGCTGCTGCTGCTGCTGCTACTGTTGCTACGAGTTCAACGACACTTCACCTACTTACATTGTATATTCAAATTGATGTAAAAAAAAATTCAAAAAAAAAAATTTAGTACACGCTACGCTTATATGTATACATACACACTTACATTCATAAAGTAACAGCCGTAGAAATAGGAACAACATAAGCTGAGAATGCAACAATAATAAAGAACCAGAATGGCAGCAGCAACATTGCCTGCACACTGAACTTCACGCATTTTAACATGCTTCAAAATCGTGCAGATATTAAAAAGAAAAGATTTATGCATTTCAATGCGATCAATACCGAATGTTTTGTAGAGAAAGCGAGGCAATCTGAGTTATATCAGGACGACTGATTCCGTAGCAAAACTTTCTCTCAGCTTCTTGCCATCTGTTTACAGAGACACCAAGTCGGCCGTTTCGCGATTTTGTTGCTTTGTTCATAACGCAGTATTTACTTAAGGCGATATTATCTTCATTGTCCTTAGCTTCCTTCAAAGGTTCGGATGAGTTTAGGTAAAGTCGGAGAGGGGATGTTGGGGCTTTCAAACGTTTTAGGAAGAACAAAGAATTGGTTATAAAGAAAAGTAATGAGGAGTTCGCTCGGTTAAACTCGGCCAAAATCGCGTAAGCGGTTATCGCGCCAATTAAGAAGAAGAAGAATGAGAATTTAGCATAAATATTATTAATTTAAATTATGATCTGGAAAAATAGCAATAATTTTAGATTCAGCTAAGACGATGAGAAATCTGTGGCAAAACAGTTTGTTAGCAGGTTACATTTTTTCAAGTCACGCAAAATGTAAATCGTTCTGTAAAGGGTAGGAAAGAAATGTTACAGACAGCAAGCAAAGGAGAGCTAAAGGATAAATCTTGCACTATTCAATGCTTCATTTACTGTTTAACAAACATCTAGAGCTATACCAAAGAATCAGATCAATGAACGGAGAGCAAAGCTTAGAAAAGTCCTTCAATATAATTTAAATAGGCGGTGTCCAAGACAATGCAGACAACATACGAACTCTACATTTGATCCTTTTATTCCTATATTGAACATAGGGCCTCAACAAATTGGACTTAAAAAATAAATAAATATATTTTTTATAATATACTTGTAATTTATGAAAATATTATTATTATAAATATTATTCTATATACAGAAATTGTTCGCCCATTTTCTCCTTTTACGGTATCATCACAAGGTTCTCTTACCATTCTAACGTGAAATTAATGCTTTCCTTTCTTGAGCGTTCCCAAAACGACGGCTAGAATCTCATTTCTACTTTTGCTTTCCCTTAGTTTTCACCGTAAATAAATTTCATTTTAACGGCCACTTTGGTAAAAGCTCATACAAATATTGAAGTGCACATCTACATAGGTTAAAATGAGCACAATGAACATCTTCCAGCAAAAAAAAAAAAACTGAAAAAAATCAAATACAATTGTAAATACAAAATCATTTTGTTTTTATGACTTCCACCACTTTTATGACACCATAGTTGTCAATACCACTGTCATCAATGCAGTACATTTGCAGTTATGTAGATATGTATAGATAAGTATGTAGCACATATGTGTGCATGTGTTGGCCGCTATATTTGCCAACCAAATGACCAGCAGATCAATTGACTTGCCTTCGTCATAATAGCCAAGATCGTCATCACAATCGTTGTCTTAAGATACAAAACAAAAAAAAAAAAAGGTAAAAAAGCTAAAATTCAAAAGTCGGTGACTGTGGCAGTGAGTTAGTAGTGCGACAAGTCAATGATCGCAGTCGCAGAGCAGTCAGTGTTGCTATTGCAGAAGCAAATGAGCAAAGAACTAGCGAGGAATGGACACGAGCAGCGGTGAATAGCCGGTCTTGTGGAAGGCTTGGTCTGTTGATTCGCTGGACTGTTGAATTTTCTGTCGATTTACTGACTTGTTGATGGGTTGCTCTGCTAGTGAGCTGGCTGCTTTAAAAGTATTTCGGCTAATTGGCTAACAGCTATCAAAAAACCTACCCCTGACGGGCGTTTTGTCTCGCCCAACTGTCTCCCCAAAACGGTAGAAATTAAAAAAAAAGAGAGCTCTACGTTGGTCGCGCAGCCACTATTACCATTGCCACCGCTGTCGCTGTCTACAACACGTCACAATTTGGCTTTCACATCGCTTGGCCAATGCATATTTTGAACATACAGTTCGGAGATTTGCCCCCCTGCTACCATCACCGTGCGATGATGAATCGTTGACCAGAAACATAATGCCGGTTGTTGCGTATAGTTCGTACCCTACATGCGTTCGTCCGCCCGTAGCATACACAATTACAATAAAAGCTGAACAGTAGACTTTACAACTTCTTTAATTTATTTTACATTTAAATTTTTTTTGTGCTTTTGGTTTAGCTTTTGTTAAACTTTTTGGCAAACTATGGGAGTTTATTGAACTTCTTCTGCTCCACTGACAAGCCAGCTAATGAACCAGCCAACCACTCAACCAACTAACCTACCAACGTATGAACCGGCTAGCCGCTTAGCCATCCACCGCTCGACCAACCGACGCTCGACGCTGGCAGACTTTCTCCATAGTCGTCATTATTACTACGCGATGCATTGGAGCAACGTCGCGTCAGCATATGTAGCCATTGCCCGCCTCTACCCACTGCCATTACTATAGTTTCATTGTAGATTTGGACGGACGTAAAAGAACATGAAACAGCTGCCGGACAACGCTTGCAAACCACTAATAGCAGCAACAGCCGAGACGATGTAGCGTGCTATACAACTGGGTGCGTTTTTGTCGACGTCAAAGTGGACCGGAATTTGAGGAAGGCAATGGCATCAATGCTTTACACGTTCGTGTGTGAATTTCGCACTGGTGAAAGAATAAAGCAATGAAACATCTGCGTTTGTTCGTTGACCGGCATTTGCATTGACGCCAAACAGTGTCTTGCCTTTTGTGGTTCATTAAGAAAAACTTTTGTGGTAATTGCCACGCTCGAATGCAAGAGAAATTTTAGAAGGGCGAGCAGAAAGGTCATTCAGTTGGAAAACTGACTACTACGGATTAAAGATGTATGCTTTCTGAATTCTAGAAATATATGGAAGGTATAAAGTCTTATGAAAAACCATCTGCCGTCTGTGTTACCCGTTTGTGAAAAAATTGCATGACTCAAATCACAATCAGGGCGAGGAGCTCCTCCAAACACCCAAGAAAAAGTGTAAGCGTCAAAAACGAATTTAATGGAGTTTACTTACTAAGTATCAAATGGTATTCCTTAGTTGAAGTCTGGAACTAACTGCATTACTAAACGCACATCTCGAATATTAATCTTTCGTTGTAATAGTGCTCGAGTCTCGGCAGCCAATGACACACTTTCTTGTACATTTCTCCAATTATTAATCTTCTCACTATAGGTTTTTATGTAACGAAATCTTTGTTGCCAGAAATGAATGGCTTGAATATATCTGTTAAACATTATTACTTATGTATCAGATTAGTTCCAAATTGAGTGCTGTTCAAACGTTGAATTTGTAGATATAGGTATATTATAGATACACATATTTTCCGTCAAAACTAATGTGACCAATGCACACTCCAATGTAACTGGAGAATGTACACTTGATTGGTTATGCCAAATGGGTGTAAAGCTTTGCAAGGCACGCCAAAGTCCTCCTCTTGGAGACTACTTGGGATGATCTGAGGTTTTTAACTCGGCGAACACAATTTTCCTTTTTCTATTTTTCTCTCCTTGCTTTTTTATATCTGGTTACTATTTATTATTACGAGGGGTGCCTTTTATATGTCGTGATTAGAAAACAAAAACAAATTTTAATCATCGAAAATCACTTTATTGTTTTTCAAAATATTCTCCATGAAGATCTATACAGTTTTGCATGCGTTTGCCGCATTGTCCTGGTGAAGAGTGATCCGTCTTTGGCGATTGGTTTTCTTAATTTCTTGGAAGACAACTGGCAAACAAACGGTTGTGTTCCACTCAGAGTTTACTGTTCTGCGTTGTTCTAGTGGTACGGTTGCGACATGTCCAGTTTTTCCGAAAAAACAGGCGACCATTTGATTGGAAGTGCTTCGTGCGCGAGCAACTTTTGTTGGATTTGGCTCATCTTGAAACACCCATACAGTCGACTGCTGTTTACTTTCGGGCTCATACGCGTAAATCCATGATTCATCACCTGTCACGATGTCATAGAAGTGTTTCGAAGCCCCGCGATCGTATTTTGAGCATTTCCTTCGACCAATCGACACGAGCCTTTTTTTGAGCGATTGACAAATTGTGTGGCATCCAACGCGAACAAATTTTTTTGCCAGTCAAATGTTTATGCAATATTGAATGTATGCTGGTCCCACTAATGCCTAAGATTGTCTCAATCTCACGATAGGTCCCATGACGATCTTTCAATATCAGTTCGCGCACAGCATCAATGGTTTTCGGAACAACAACGCCTTGGAGTGAACTACGACCACGATTGAATTCACCATATCATCGATAAACACTGGTCCTTGATGGAGCTTCATCGCCAAAAAATAAATTAAGTTCATCCATGCAATGTTGCTGAGTTAATCCACGTCGAAAGTTGTAAAAAATAGTCGCATGAAAATGTTCACGATTTAATTCGATTTTTGGACCGAGATGAATCTTTTAAGTTACTATAAACAACACAAATAGCGCTGGTATTTCAAAACGTTCTGAGTACGTAAAAGCCAAAAAATGTCAAACTTTGCGATACAGTTGCCAGATTGCAACACCAGGGTTGCCAAATCCCGACATATAAAAGGCACCCCTCGTATTAAAAGTAGTTTAGCAAACTTGGATGCTACATTTTTCATACACAAAATTTTTAATAAGAATTAAAATTAAAATTATCGTTTTGAATACACTTCAGGACCTGAATTGAAGGTGCGATTTAACACCACGAAACCTTTTAGTTGGATGTTCTTAAATATCGAAATCATGGGGACAATACAAAAATGATTCAGTTCTCTAAGGCTAATATCGAACTATGCTCCTTCCAGCGTAGGCAGAATGTTTGTTTCAAATATGTCCAGTTTTTCCGATTAAAGCTTGTTTCAAAAAGTGGCTTTATGAATTATATATTCAATTATATACCTATTTCTGAGAATTCTACTAATTCAAACATCTTTAAAGAGACTGTCAACGACAAGCAGAGGGTTTTCAAGTATATAATTTGTAACAGTCATGGATTATTTGCTAGTGGATCCATATGTTACTGTCGCTACTACTGCTCCGAATGTTTTACGGTTGGATTCTAGATCGACCATATTTATATTGGCTTGTCAAAAGCCTTCAATAAAAATAGCTGGACTTGGCCTTCGTTATGTTGGCTGCGGAGTTCTGCACGATCATTTGACTCATATTCACACAATCGTCCAAACAGTCGTTGTTGAGACGGCGACGAATTGTCATTGGTT
>JAYXIM010030796.1:0-10008 GCA_037575425.1 Anastrepha fraterculus
GGCGTCTTCATTGGTACTTTGCCGGTACTTTCACCAGCCTCTACTCCGATCTGCAACTTCAGCTCGGCACCGAGCTTGAGCTTCAGCTGTTGCGCCTAAAATTGCCTAACTTCAGTGTTTGCCAAGCACGGAGCAAATCGTCTACCACTGTGTCGACATACAAGCCAATTCACATGCAAACGTACATATGGTTCACAACCATTTTAAGCGTATGCCGCGCAATCATTTATAGGCCGTTTGGTAGGCACTTAAGGTACGTTTTGGCCCTCGAATTGTGTCATGCACGTCTGAGTACATACTCGTGCGATAATTGTTAATGGTTTTTTTTTTCGTTAAATGCACATGAACTTATTTTAGCTTTCTTAAAGTGTTTTTTTTTTGTTTGCTTCACTTTTTCAATTTCAAACCACCATTGCGTAGTGGGCGGCTGCAGCAGGTGGGTGTTTTGTGGATTTGACGCTCTTGGTAACAAAATTTTGGATTATGTAAAACTTTTATGATATAAGCCAAAGGTTTAATTCAATTCGAGTGTATTGCGTAAAAGGGAGAAAATGTTTTACCCGAATTATCAATATTCCACGCTTTATGGGCAAGTGTGGCTGAGGTATGTAAGGTGTAAACTGAAAAGTACACTACACTAGCAGTACCTACCTACATACATGTAAGTGTTGTTGCAAACCAACTTACCCCGTTCAATCCGATTTTTGCAGGATGTACGGCTATGTTCAAAATAATAATAATGCGTTTTGACTTTTTATTTAATTTTTTTTATAAAAATGCATAATAAAACAAATACCACACTGTGAAACTTCGTACGGAATTAAAAAAAAAATTAAATGAATTTTTATTAAAATTTTAAACTTTTTAGTTAGAATTTTCAGAAAAATTCTAGGTATGTTGTTCTGGGTATGTATATGTGTTCAAGTTCAAGGCCGAATTGCGCTGATTTTTGAAAATTTTTTTTGTAGACGGTGATAAGCATTTGCTTTCATATAACGAACGCTGGACAGTTTTTATATGGAAAAAAATGCGCAAGGTCGCCGCATAAACAAATTGTCAAAAACAGAGCTCTGTAGTAGGATATACAAAGTGAAGTTCAAAATAAACAAGACTGGGCTAAAATAGAGACTACAGGAGCTTTGTTTTGATACTTCGAGTTTATTTATTCAAAATAGTCGCCCCTGGCCTCGATACACTGTTTTGCGCGATCTAAAAGCCTTTCGAAAGAGTGTTTCAGATCATTGACCGGAATGCCCTGCAGGATGTTGGCATTTTTGATGGCCTCTACGGAAGCAAAAAGTTTTCCTTTCATGACCAAATGTAATTTTCCGAATGGGTAGAAGCCACAGCTGCCATATAAGGCGAATACAGTGAGTGATTGATAGTTAAAATGCGATTTCTAGTCAAAAAATCAGTCACAAGAGTGGATCGATGAACTGGTGCATTATCATGTAATAAGCGCCAGATTCCTCCTTCTTGGTATTCAGGGCGAATTCGGCGAGTGCGATGCAACGAAGGCTTCAAAACGCCAAGATAGAAAATTGCATTGACGGTTTAGCCCGTCGGTTCGAACTCCTTGTGGACAGTTCGCTTGGAATCGTAAAAACGAATAATCATCGACTTGATTTTTGACTTCTCCAAACGCGTTTTTTTCGGTGGTGGTTCGTCTGGGGTCTTCCATTCGGCACTTTGACGCTTAGTTTCAGGTTCATGTTGGAAATACCACGTTTCACCACCAGTCACAATATTGTGAAGGAAGTTCTCGTCTTTTCTCGCCCTTTAGTGAGGTCTTTCGAATGTTGAATTCTGAGCAATTTTTGGTCCTCAGTTAACTTGTGCGGAAAGAAACGTGCACAGACCTTTCGCAAGCTCAAATGATCAGTTAAAATGAGATAAATCGATGTTTTGAAGATAATTCAATATGTGGGAAGGAGAAGGAAAGAAACCAGACAAGTGGAAGTAAGGAAAAAGGGGTTTGTACTAGAGGATGACAACTAACAGTGGCGATATACGTTTGTATTAACCACTTCAGGCTACTGATGAATTTCACCAGATGTGTGATATTTAAACACGCAATATCCGCTGGTGTAGCGAAAAAGTGAGAGCCCCTATTTCTAAACCTTTGCCCGTCAAGAACAGGAGAGCTGGTAAAAAGATGCTGAGGTGATTCCTCCAGACACCTTCTGCAGAAAGAGCCAAAGCCGCACGGCATGGACACCTAACGGTCAATGTCCGGTAAAGACACCGAATAAATTCGATAGCTGCGGCTTTGTTAGTCTTAGAAGTTCTCTCGAGCGCCCCCGATCTACCCGTGGCCAGTAGCAGACCACAGGTTTACAAGGGAACTCCAACCCTCTCATGTTGCGATGAAGCCGTCTCCAGGGTTCCCTGTCTGGCCAGCTTATCGACCTATCAGCCGCTGTGACCGGGAACACAAATGAGCCTAATATCGAAGTCCGATGCATCGACCGGGGTAGTACACATATAATTTTTTCCGTTAATTTTTTATAAAAGTATGATTCGTTTTAGTTCAAAGTTCCAAAGTTTTAGTGTAACCGAGTGCTAAGATTGAAGTGTTAAGTCAGTGAAAAATCGCTCTGTTTTTTCACATTTTTTTCTTGCCTACGATGTTGGAAATTTTCTTTCCATATTCTATTTCTTGCAAAAAAGATTTTGATTAATAATATTGCGAACATTGTAAGAAGACGATCAGACTTAATTTTGTGAGCACAAGTTTACATACACATCATAGAGATGGCTCAGTAAAAACATTCAGCGGAAGACATTTCGCCGGCCTATTCACCTATATTCTGGTGGCGGAACTTGCCCGCCTCATAGACTCTATAAAGTTTTTCGACCTACGGTGTACCTTTACTGCCTTTTTGCTGGTTGGTGCGGAATGAATTAGATTGGGTTTGGGCTTCGAATCTTTTCTGTCACCCAAAGAATATATAGAGGTATCAGATTGTAACCCATCAAATTTCTATCAGTAAAGCTACACGTACTGCAGCCTGCAGTTTCCATAAGAAACTTCCGGCAATCTGATCTAAAAGTGTTGCATATCACACCAATATCTTGCGTTGTTGACTCAGTGAGGGTAACTTAAGAAAAAAATATTACTGTATTATTGCAACCCGTATTTTAATTTTTTTATTTTGATTTTCATTAGTTCACGTTGACTTTTGTTTCGTAAGTTACTGATATATCTTGGAATTATATTGCATTGCTTTAAAATTTTAAACAAAAAAACTGGTATTACTTTATATGGATTCGACTTGAATGAAACGAATCGACAAACTGTTGCATACACCCATTAAACGAAAGAAAATAGAGGAACTGTAAGTAAATATAATCGGGTGTTCTTTTTGTAGGATGGATGCAAAAGAATGAAGCGAATAATAGGCGCCTTCGGTTTGCCATTTTTCTGCTGTGGTGTTTGGACTCCGCTCGCTTGAGGAAAAAGTTGCATGGGAAAGCAATAGCAAAGTTATCGAGCAAGATTCGACGCTAGCGAGTATGGTTATATAGGGTTTTTCAGTAAGAGCGCTTAAACTTTTGAACTTTTTTGAATAAAACACAAACGGTTTGACTTTTTTAGCTAATTTTTTTTTTATTATCGAGTTTGAACATATACATTTAAGTATGAAATTCGATTTCTTTTGCATGACCACCGCGTGCACGTTTTACGAAGTCCAATCGTTGAACCCAATTTTCGACCACTCTTTTGCATAAATCGGCCGAAATTCCAGCAATTTCGCGTTTAATATTGGCTCTGAGCTCACAAATCGTCGCCGGCTTGTTACTGTAGACCAATGACTTCACATAACCCCAAAACGGGACGGCTTGTTAAATGGACCGTAAAATGGCCGTAATGCTCTTAAAGTAGCAGCAACAGAACGATTATTTTCATAAAAAATGTGCAAGATTTGCAATCGTTGCTCAAGTGTGTAGCGTTCCATGATGAAATGTATACTAATGAAGTTTACAAATGACAAGCGAAAAATAAAAAATATTGCGTCGTTCGCCCTCCCTATCGGAAAAAAGTTGAAGCGCACCTATTGAACAACCCTATAGCTCATGAAAGTGGTATAACTCACAGTTTTCAATGCTGCGAAATATCTCTTCTAATAATAGGCAGGTTTCATTAGACTGCGTTCATACGGATCAAATTTTGATGCTTCTACTTTCCCATTCTCTTTTGATGTTCCCGCCATGTTCACAGAATTCGCAATTGTTAGTTTTTAGTCAACAATCAACAACAAGATTGAAAAGAACGAGAACACAAAGGGTGTTGACAGAGCACCAGAACCCCAAGTAAAGAGTTGAAGTAACAAATGTTTACTTGTATGAACGCATTAGGTCGTTCAAATAACATTTTTATCAGCTTTTTTCAGTGCTACCATATACAGTGTGGGCAAAAAGTAAGGTGAATTTATTTGTCAAACTTCGCGGGATTAAAATTTCGCTCTAGTTATTTTTTTCATGAGTTGGCAGTACTGTTAGCAACATCAGGGCCAACTTTCATGTGAATGTCATTATCAGTAATATATTTACGCTTGTGTTTACCAAACGACCAAGAGTGCATTTTTCGATTTTTATAATGTCTGATTTGATTGAGCAGAGAAGTGTTATCAAATTTTGTTTGCGGAATGAAATTTCGGCTGCGGAAACGTTTAGCATGCTGCAGAAGGCATTTGGTGATTCGACCTTGTCGCAGAAAAATGTTTATAAGTGGTACAAAGACTTCAAAGAGGGTCGATCACGTGTTGATGACTTGGAGCGCTACGGACGACCATCGACGTCAACAGATGACTAGCACGTCAATAAAGTGAAGGAGTTAGTGCGCAAAAATCGTCGGTTGACTGTTAAAGACCTTACTGATATGATCGGAATATCAGAAGGATCTGTGAAAACCATTTTGAAAGACCATTTGGGCCCACGAAAAGTCAAATCTCGTTTGGTACCGAAAACTCTCAATTTCTTGGAAAAAAGTCGTCGCGTTGATGTGTGTGAAACAATGCTTTCAGACTATCAGGACAAGCTCAAATGCATCATTACGGGAGATGGGACTTGGATTTATGCTTACGACCCTGAAACAACCGATCAATCAAGCGAATATCGTGCTAAAGGTGAGGCCAGACTGAAAAGAGCACGTCAAAGTCGTTCAAAAATAAAGGTCATGATGACAGCTTTTTTCGATTTTCGTGGTGTGGTGCACTATGAGTTCCTTCCACCTGGCCAAACTGTTAATAAGGAATATTATTTGAGCGTTATGCGTCGTTTACGTGAAGCAATTCGTCTAAAAGGACCAGAATTATGGGCCAACAACTCTTGGTTTTTGCATCACGATAATGCACCGTCTCGCACTGCACTCGTTCTTCGTGACCATTTCGCTAAAAATTCCACGCATATCGTTCCGCAACCACCGTATTCGTCTGATTTGGCTCCGTGTGACTTCTGGCTATTCCCAAAACTCAAGAGACCACTCCGGGGAACGCGTTTCGAGTCGATTGAGGAGATAAAAGCTGAATCGAAGAAGGTGCTGATGGCTATACCGGGAATGGACTATTTGGCATGTTTCGGGGATTGGAAAAATCGTTGGCATAAGTGTATTTCATCGAGAGGGGATTATTTTGAAGGGGTGCAATTGATTTACAAGAATAAATAAAGATTTTTCATTTTACAACCAAATTCACCTTACTTTTTGCCCACAATATTTATTTATACCGGTTGCTTCATCCATTCGTCACTTCCTAACGCTTGGCGAATCGAAGGAGCCTAATATTTAATATATGCGCTGAATTAAAAATAAATTAGTTTTAATATTGGTTAACATTTTCTTTTTTTATTTACTTTCAAATAAAATGAATTGGTTTCATCAATTCAATATTTTAATAAATGAAATCTATTTTTGTTCAAAAACAGGCAATCAATTTCGACACTTGGTCTTAGCAACAACCTCTGTTATTGGAACTACCTGAGTTTCTATTAGTTGCGTTGAGCGAAGTGCTACTGTACAGTATTTAGGATAATTTTATTAAAAAAGTTTTAAATCTACTTTTACATTTGGAAATAATAATTTATTGAACTCACTTTTATTCAGAGCTCTGGTTATATCTTAAAAATTGCAACAGTTTTTAATATTTGATTATTCGTTCATTTTCGAATTCATCGACACATTTTACACAAGAAATAATAAACAAATACCAAAAGTAAAAATCTTTGTGAACTAGTGTAACTAAGTGATCAACAATTTTCATCTAACATAATTAGCAACACTTTTGGCCGTAAACTCTATTCAACGATAAACCGTTGGTTCTTAAAAGGTTTCTAAAGCTGTACAGATTTTCTGCGATATGTTATTATTGCATTATTGTATACTAACAACAACTTACCGTTAAAAATATAGCCAGGCGCACATGCATATCCGTATTAATTAAGCAGAAAAACAGCTGATAAGAAATTATGTGCAGAGACATTTCGTGCCCAAATGTAAGCGTTAAATGCGCTCACTCATCAAAAGCACAGAACCGCTTCAACACCGAATTAAAATGTAAAATCTGTTCAAACCATTACCCACCCTAACAAAAGCGGGATCAAAAGTCAACAACCTCCTATAACGAATGGCGGATGCGGCGAGGAGCGGTATTGCCGTATAGTGGGAAGCGAATGAACGATTATAACATAACTTTCACGTTTCGGCTTTTGAGAGAGGGTCGAAAACTCTTAACGAGTTGCAGTTTGAGGACTGAAGAAAACCACACACACACACACAAATACAAACAGCTGAAGATATAAGAAACAATATATTCGAAAAAGAAAAAAAGGTTGCTTAAAAGTTCGATCAATTGTTAAAAGTACAACAACGCGGAAACTAACCCAAAAAAAGAACTTAAGCAAAAAACAAAAACAACAAAAAATCAACAAAAAAATTTCTGAGGAAAGAGTCAATCAACTCGCCTCACTTTTGTATTACGCATACATACCTAAAATTATTACATAATAACCATATCAGCTGATCGCAGCGGCCATGACAACAGTAGTCGCAAAGTTTGTCAACCCCCGGCCAGCTTTGAAGTGACGCGTCAATAAAAAAAAAAACAACAATTAAGAAAAAGAAGAATAGCAGCAGTAGCAGTAGCAACAGCAACAGAAACAACAACAATCGTAATAATAACAACTACAACACCAACAACAATAATCATGCTATACAACAACAACAACAACATCAAAAATGGCAACGTCGACGACGTCGATGGCGTTGAAAACAGTATAGTGACTAAAGTTGCGTCGCTGTCGCAGCTGTTGAACGCCATAAATTTCAGGAAAGGTAAGAAATTCAAATGTTTGTCGATTTAATCCGCGTTTAGTAAGTGTGCATGCTTTTTCAATCAATTTATTTTTAAATTTTCGTCATTTTTGCTTGAAACTTTTTAGGTTTTTTTAATTTTTTTATTCTTAATTTTTTTTTTGTTTTTGTGCTCTGCTTTTGTATTGTAATTTTTTCCGGTGCGCGTTTCCGGAAGAGAGCCAAAAATAAACTAAACGGTGATCTAAAAATAGCTTAACCACTTCCACAACAATAAAAACGACAAGCCAATTACAACAACCATACACATATACATATGTAATACTTACTGGTTTACTATGTTTTTTGTTTTTTGTTATTTTAGCCAGACCGCCACTAAACATAAACAAACATTTTTTAGTTGGTTCATTGATCTCGCTCAACAGAGGTGAGCAGACGCGAAAAAGCACAATACCAAAAAAGCAACTACTATATACAGTGAGACATACATACATACATACATACTATGTATAGTCAGCTGCTAAAATATTCTTTTTTTAACACTTTTAATACTTTGTATTCGTCATGAGCAATATGATGCTTTTGTAGTGTCTGCTTTTATTGTTGTTGCTGCGATTGTTTTGCGCTGATACGTTCGTTTAAAAGTTTTCCCAAGTTTGGTTAGAATATGTTGAACCCGTGCGCGCAGTTCCGCCTCCGCTATCTGCAGTCGGATTCAGAAGCGAGTGCAAAGAACTCCGTTGCGGGCAAACAATCACACATACAAACATTTATTCACATGCAGATATTAAATAATAATGAGTTATGAAGTAAAGTACGAAAAGAAGGCACAATAAAATTTAACTGTTAAATGAATACGTCATTAAAATATTTTACACGGTTTGAAGATGTCGCATGGATAAGTTATGCACGTATGTATGTAGGCATGTGCATACCGTAAATGTCCATGATCAAAATAAAAATAATAAATACTCGAATCAAAAATCAAAATCAAAATTAAAAAAGCAAAAGATATGTATCAAAATTTCACAAGAAATTAGGATACGCAGCTTATGACCCATACAATTTTATTCAGGGCCCCAAATTCTCTGTGATTTTTGACAATTTTTTTTTCTGGCGGTGTTGCGCATTTTCTTGTCGATTAATCCAAGTATTTGGGACTTTGTTGTAAATTTTTCTGAAAATTGCTTTATTTGTAGGCTTGAGTGTTATAAGAAGTACACTCAAAAATTTTTGAAAACAGTTTATGCATTTTATGCAGATTTATTAAATGTTGATAAATTTGGTATGAAGTTTTTAGTGAAACATTTAAAACACACTTTTTTTGTTAATCTTTTAGGATCAACTATGCATTCAAATATTTTTTTATTTCAGTAACAGTTTTAAAAATTTATGCGATTTTAATTAAATATTTGAATAAAAAAAATTAAAAAAGGCTTAAATAAAAATATTAAAAAGTATGCTTTTTTATTATTTAAATTTAAAATATTTAAATTAGAAATAAAAAAAAATATTTTAAAGCATAGTTGATCTTAAAAGATTAAAAAAAACTATATTTTAAATGTTTCACTAAAAACTTCATACCAAGTTGATCAACTTTAGTAAGTCTGCATAAAACGCATAAACATTTTTCATAATGTTCTAGGTTTCAAAAAAATATTTGTTTTTACACAATGCTATTCATTTTGTAAAAAACTTCTATTTTTTGCTACAAATTTTGCTCAGCAATTTTACTTGCTAAAGATTGCGATTTCCATAATATGCCGAGTTATATTCAAATACGTATAGCGAACCAGTGAAAAATACCGTTAATTTGCTTACCAATATACAGGGTGTCCGGTTGTAAAATTAGGAATTAAAAGCTAGATTAAAAAAGAATTATATATGCATATATATACTAATAGACACTCTGTACATTGGCCCTAACACCCTTTTCTTGGGTATGTGGTCCAGCTCCTCCACAAATGGAGAGGCCTACAGTTTTAAGCCGACTAGGAATGACAGATAGTTTTTGTGAAAAACTTTTTATGATGTGTGAACTTAATTTCTGCTTAAAAAGGAATTACTGACGATAATAGTTTATTTCAATAACTATTACAAAGAAGACAATTCCGGATTAATGCTAAGTTCGGGCATACCTAAGCATTCCTGGCGCTAATAGATTTTCCGCCCAACTTATTTGAAAAGCCTGACACACTGAATTTATTCGTCATGTAATAATTTCATTGTCCAATAGTCGCAGTAGAGCGAGAGAGAGTAGGTCGAAAAAATTACTCTAAATTTATGTTTATAAAGGGCAATTCACGCCTGGTTGTCAGTATTGAATAAATTCTAGACCGTGCCTTTTTATGTCATCTCTGACATTTGTCAAGTGGACAGATGTACAATTTTACAGGCGTTAAAATTATTGAAACTTATTTTTTTGGGGAAAATAATCGTCCGAATGAGTCCACAACTTAAAGGTTGGTGAAAAACTTTCAAGAAAATGGTTCTATCGACTATAAAAAATGATTGACTGACCAAAAACTAAACATTTTGTTGAGAATATTGTTGCTACAGTGCAAAATGTTGCTGAACAACATTCAACATTGATATCTCAACGTTCTCACCAATTAGGGATTCATGAATCGATTGTTTGGTGGATTTTGCGTGTATACCTGCTTATGGTGGACTGTTTTTTTAACTATTTGTCTTACATT
>JAYXIM010030797.1:0-29388 GCA_037575425.1 Anastrepha fraterculus
TCGACAGTCGGCTGGGTAATCGATGAAACCAAGTTTATCTGAAAGTTTCGGCTGCATATCGAAAACTTATTTCTCAGCTGTCACAGTTCGGCGAGTTTAAGCCTTTTTTAAATTTTTTGGGGTTGGGAGTTGTGGAGGAGTATTTAAAGAGATTTCAATTCATTTTAATGCAAATATTTTTACCATGGAAATACGTTTTAGGGGTTTTTCCGGATATTGCGAATCTGAATCTGCAATTTATTTTTACGAAAAATAGTAAGCTGAGCGGCGCTTTTCCAACATAGCTCAATTCCATCTCAGAGGCGACGTCAGTAGGTAAAACTGCCCAATCTGGAGCACAGAAAGCCCGCACTTGACTGCATCGAACACCGCTTTATTAACCGTTTTGGTGATGTGCACAGGATCCCGCGCAGCTTTGATTCGATTTCGTAAGATTACCATTTTTGGGAAGCCATTAAAGATTATTGTTCCGCACTGTTATTCTAGAAAGGCTTGGTGCACTCAAGTGTGAAATTGGTGCTGTCATATATCGAATTTAACTCCATATATTCGAAAATATGCTGAAAAATTGAGCTTATTGCATCGTCAACTGGAAGGCCATCGTGGAAATCAGTTGAATGAAGTAGTATCCAATAATTAACCGTAGGGATTGGTGGAAAATGCCCACATGAAAAAATCGTTTGTTTCTTATTTAAAGCTATTTCAAGTTTAAAACGTTAGACGGCCCACCCTGTATATATACATATAATACCATAATTTTCATTTATAAAATACCTTAGACTATGAACTTATCAATCGATCTTCGTATATAACTTGCGTTGTTCTGGTGTTAAACGTTTCATGATGCCTAACCTTACTGAACATTAATATTGGTCTTGCCTATTGCCATTCTCAGCTGTCAAACTATAGTTACCGATGTCGATAGTTCTCACGCAGCTAAAAAAATCCCTATTTAATATACGATGCAAAGCAATTTGGAATAAATTTTAATGTGCTTTTATTTTTTAGAGACCAATTAGCTGAAATTACAACTTTTTCGTTAACACGTTGACTGCCAACTACGAGATAACTCGTAGTATGATTTCCCTTCCAGGAAGTCAACTACGAGTTATCTCGTACTACCTAAAACTACCACTTTTTGTGTAGCTACGAGTAAAACCGTATTATAATAGTGTTAGTATCGATAAATGGCTTCTGGGAAAAGAAAAAACATTTGGGTTTGGCTTCCGTGAGCTTTTTTTTTATTAAAAAAAAATTCATTCAATATAATGCAAAAATTCATGCAATATAATGGAAAAATTGACTCAAATACAAGAAATAAAGTAATATACCTATTATTGTTTGTGGAAGTTTTTAAAAAAATTTTCCACACAAAGGGCTGACTTCTCTGGACAGGCTGGACAGAAGTAAAGCGTTGCTCGGCGTTTTTTTTCTTGGGTACATACACGACATGGCTTTGTCGGACGCTGTTTTTTTTCCGTTGGTGGTAAACACTCTAAATAATGGAGCTTTTTAGATCTATTTTTTTAAAAACTGGTTGAAAATCCCCAATCAACGCCAAGACGAATTCTTCTCTGAACTTTATCAGTTTTATTGTAGATGAAGTTACTTTTTGATAAATTCTGTGAGCATATCTCTATTATATGAAGTGAAACCTTTTTGTGCCATCTAATAGTCTTTCTTAGAGATGAGTAGTACGAAATCATTTGATCTGATCGGTCAATGCCAGACATTCCATTATTGTAATCTCGAATTATATTCGGTTTCATAGAAATTCTTCCATTGCGATTGGGCACCTCTACCATTTCAATAGCGTGCATGTTTGAAATGGAAAGGACTTCTCGTTTGTCTTTCCATTTGCATACAGTAAAAGGACCATTTGTCTGCCAAAAACACTCCCCTCTTTTAAGTTTAGGATTTACCACATCTTTGGGGTTTCCTTTTCTGTTACTTCGTAGGGTTCCACACACGTAAGTTTTTCTTGTATATAACAGTTTTGTAAGAATAACTGAATTATAAAAATTATCCATGTAAAGGGCGTAGCCTTTATCGAGATAGTCCTCAAGTAAATGTAAAACAACGTCAGCAGTGTGACCTACATTATGGGTAGTTTCCTCAGATTTTCCGCTGTAAATTTTTATTTTTATTACAAGACCGTCGGACTTACATAGTTCATATCTGCCGGTAGATGGTTGTGAGTTATCAACCAAATGAAAATAACGAAGTATCAACTGGAATCGATTGCGGCTCATATGTGTGCGCCAAAAGTTTACATTATATAGCTTGTTTGTGTTCCAGTAATGTTCTATTGTTGGAAAAGTACAAGGTCCCATTTGCAATAAAAGTGCAATAAAAACTTTCATCTCTGTAGCACTTACGTCTTGCCAATTTGATATCCTTTTAGATTTTTTTATAGCATTTTGATTTTCATTTTCCAATGTTGCACTTTCTTACGCAGCATAGGTATAAATTAGTTTGTTCTACCAGTAATGCAAGAAACTCATCCGAAAAAAATAAATCCACCAGCGTTTGTACTGTAAAATTTAATGTATCTAATTTCACACCAACATTTTCTTCGAAAGGAAATAATTCAGGATTGTGTTGAACTTCTGCCCACAAATCATCATTCTCATTTGACGTTGTTGCTTGAAAATCATTGTCATTATTATCAGATTCGGAGACGTCTTCAGGTTCGGAAATGACTTCATCTTCACTATCACTTGTATTCTCAGAAGGCTCATAAATGTCGTTACTACCATCGCTGAAATCATCTTCTGAATCACTTAGATTTGCGTTTTACTCAATTTCACTTTGATTCAGTGACCTTTTCTTATCCATATTGGGTTCTTGATAATTATAACAGTAATTTAAGAGAATGTTTATAAATCTAAAAAGAAAGAAAATAATAATAAAATTATGATAATTATAATAAATAATAATAACTATAAAACAAAATACTATAGAAAGCAAAAAAGGACCTACCTACTACGAGATAATTCGTAGCGAGTTCTTTCCCAGACGCCAACTACGAGATAACTCGTAGGTCCTTTTTCTCCATTAAAAAACATTATTTTTGATTTTTGATGATTTTTGAGTTTTTAGTAATAAAATGTGAAAAAATCAAAATGTCATTTTAGGCCAGTTTTCTGAAAATGGCCTTGGCAGTCAACGTGTTAAATAACTTTGTCCGCCTTAAAGCAACTCTGCTAAAATTTTACACAGGATTGTTTCAATATGACCTCAGTTATTTCTGAACAGCATCAATATCGCATCACTTTAACATTTACGTCTGAATGAACTATATGCGGCTCTAAGGGAATTTTTTTTTAAACGTTATCCCGAAGACATGAGCCTTAATTAAGGTGAGCAGCTCCTCCAGCACCAACAAATTTTCTATTTTTTTTGGCTTTAAAAATTCACTTACAATCTAAAGAATATCTTTAAGCTTAACTGAAAGTCTAAAAAGTGCCTATAAAGTCAGTTAAGTGATGATGCGTCGAACGCTAAATGAGTAAGAATCAAATCTTTAATCGCCTTTTTCTCGGAATACGTTTTTTTTCGCGCAGTCGAATATAACTCAAAAAATTATCAAGTTGACACCTTAAAATTTTAAAGGGATATTCTTTAACATATGCATGTATCTCAGAATTTTATATTAATTACCACTAAAAATATTGTTCTGATCAATTGTTTATAAAAAAAGTGCAATTTTTTTCTTTTTCACTTCAAATTTTAATTTAATTGTTTTTTTTTCGTTAAAAATAGGTAAGTGCAAAGCGGAATAACTTATTTTAATAAATAATTTTTGTCTGGTTGATTTCAGTTGATTACAAAAGGCTGCGCAAATTAAAGGAGCCCCGGTTGAGCAGCTGTGGCGCCGCCATTTTGCTTTTTTAATTTAAAAAAAAATGTGTATATTCACTTAAGCATGAGTATTAACATACAATTTATTTTAAGGTAATAAATGCTCTCATATTTTTGCAAAAAATTATTGAAAAACTCGTTTTATGGAGCAGCTGCCCACTTAAGGTGCCATTTGGAGGTGACAAAACTAAAGGTCCTTCCATTTTTGGAAAAACATCAAAGCGCACACCACAAATTGGAGGAGGAGCTCGACGAAATACCCAATAAAGGATGTACATAAGTGTCAATTATATGTATATAAGGAATATAAAACTAGGTGAGATCAACTCTGAAGACCTTCAAAAAAAAAAAAAAGAGTTAAAGGTCCGAAAACAATAATTCAGCGATAGCCTCTTCAAGCTTTCCTTTTTATGTGGCTCTATGTTTGCCGATGCAGTTCGAAATCAAACAGCTACTGCAACTGAGGTTTTATAATGCACTTTTTTTTCTTTGAATCATTTTCTTGAAGTATCAGCTGGAAAGTGGCTAAAGTCCAACAGTTTTAACACAAACTTAAGCAGTCGATTTAAAGCTGCCGATAAAGTTATCGTTAGGCAGCTGCCGTTGGTGAGTAAATGTTTGCGTCACTACCATTCAATTAGTACAGGGTTCAATGGACATTGGATATGGACATGAATGGGCATGGATATTAAAAATAGAAAACTGAATTTATTTTTCTAATAACGGTACAATAGCGTTACGTATCTATTGCATGAATGCTCCTTTTAGCTGGGTACTTTCTCAATTTATTTCTTATTCCTCTTCTTTCGCATTTGATTTCTCATCTCCTATACTAACTTTTAAACATATCCTCCTTGGACACTTCACATTTAACTACATTTTTTGTTTCTTTATATTAATCATATTCTGTAAGTAATTTCCTTACTGCTTACTGCTTAATGCTAAAGTTAAATGGAATGCAACTTGCACAATCGTCATTTACAGATATTTCAATATAAATTTTACAAAATTTTGTGGTAATGATATTATTATAATGCTGGGTATAAGTATATCATTACTTATATTATCCTCGCAATTTCAACAGAGATCTATAATTTAAATAGTGTCTTAACATATTTAGAAGCTCTTTACTCTCAAACGCTGTTTTGAAAGGTTAAAGAAGACTTAATTAATTATATCCAATGAATTTATTGCATCTAAAATTTTCGGCAATTTGTTACAACGCGTACTCTACCGAAATCTTCTAAATAATCATTAAGCGTAGAATTTAACGGGTTCTCAAAAAACCCGTTAAAAGAAATATATAACACAAATCTTACTACCGAATAACTGCTTTTTGCTGTTTCCGACGTCTTTTACATTGTGTTTTTTTTTTGTTTTTTGGCTAAACGCGTTAAATCGTTTGTTGCTAACGCAGATTTACTGTTGTTGTTGCTAATGTATTGTATGCATACAACAATATTTCCGTCAACAATGGGCAACTCAACGTCAATGAACGCGCAAAGTACACACCTCTGAACGGCACTCCCGTTTCGTATGTGTGCGTGTGTTTGGGTAACACTCAACTTTCAAATTATGTTTGGAGATGTGTGTGCGAATGAGTGATCGCACATTGCATTCATTGGCCTGCTGGCTCAAGCACACGATTCTTGCGTTTGTACATGTGTGCGGAAGAAATGTATGTGTGTGCGTATGTGTGTATGAAATGAATGTCGCGCACAGCTCGAACATGCGTTGGTATATGTAGGTCTACGTCCGATTTTGCTTTCACTTTCAAAGGTGTTCGAACTTTTCTGTTTACAAGCTGCGGTTCAAATTGTTTCTCGGCAACTCTTTCTGCGCTTATCGCTCTTTCTCTCTCTCCCGCAAGCTTACTTTCTTTCTCTCTGTAGATTGGATTGTTTGCTTCCTCAATTCGTTGCTCTTTTTCTTTTCGATTCTGTGGTTTTTGGGGAATGGTTGACGCGCACGGGACTAACTGACTGAGTAATCATTGCAATTGTTGTTGTTTTTGCTTGGGATTAAGTTGGAATTGGTGTGTGGTATGTGATGTGAATGGGAATGCGGAATGCTGAATCAATATAAAGCGATCAGTGTGAACGTTTGCTGAGCGCTAGCTTGAATTTGCGGCATGAACGGTGTGATGCGATCAGCTGCTTAGGCATGAAATTTCCTATCGAATCTTAAAATCTCTTATAAGAGCTTGATGTAGGCAATAGACAGTTCACTGGTTACTATATCGCCACAAATTTGCGTTATGTAGCCAATGGCACGTTGAAAATGCGCTTATCATCAAAGTTCTTAACACCTACGGTCAGAATTTACGGACCATCTTGTGAGATCAAAAGCTAAAGCTAAAATTTTTGCCATTAACTGGTTCCTGATATCACCACTGTTGCTGCGTGTTTTGAGGTTTTCAGTGTATGCGCGCTCTGCGGTAGTTATTTTGGAGCGAGTTTATTAATATACAAACATTATTTTAGTCGGTCGGTCAATGACCGTTGATGCGGCGCGTTGGAAACTGCGCGGCTGCGCTCGCTGTCCGTGATTGTGTTGTGGCCGTCAACGCTGGCGTTAACGCCAAATCCAAAGCGGTTAGTTGCAATTTTTCGGCTTTATGTCGCAGTTACATGTTGCTGTTATTGCTGTTATGTTGCATTCATGACAACGAATTCGCCATGGCTTCTTATGCTATTTTTGTTTATTTTTTCTCCGGTTACCTTAGTTGCAACTTTATTTGGGTAAACATAGCTTATAATTTCCATACAATTTTGTTTCACATAGAATTTTATCATATATCGATTTATATACGCTTACTATTAGTTCTAACTGACGTACAGGGCTACCATAGTTTTTAACACCGCAGTGTAGACCTGAAACCAACTTTATCCCATTGAACGTTTTCTTACTGCAATCCGCAATTAAAATGCTTGATTCCGATCCAAAAAAATCAGAGTGGCGCAAAATTATTCATCCAATTTTGTTTTTGAATTACCATTTTACTAAATATAGAAAATGATTTTGAGTGATGGACATCTTTATTTTGTCCTTTACACACTCCATTGTGAATGTTAACGGGACAGATATCTGTAAACGGCCATATTTTCCCTGATTTTCATTAAAATTATTTAAAATGAAGAAGCCAATATATTTTTTTCAAAATTGGCACACAGTTTATGTATACATTAAAATAATATAAATTTTTGTTTATTTTAATCATTTAAAGTGGTGGATGTACACTCAATTCTGCCAGGAAGATCGCAGCGTGGATTCTCAATCGGCTGGCATTGTACCTACATAGCATCGGCGTCAGTGATCTGAATACAAAATACCAAAAATTTGTTTGTTTATTAATGTCATAATTTCTATATGAATTATCAATAAATGGAAAGAAAAAAAAAATTCGGGATAAAATGCTTCAAAAAAAAAAAAAATATTTTGGGGCGAATTTTCCTACTATCACATTTTTGCTTCGAAAAAAATATTTTTGCTAAAAATTTTCAAAAACTTGTAAACTCACATAGAAAGTAATATCATTAAAAAGATGTGTGCAAAATTTCAGGGAGATCGGCCAATAACTTTTCGAGTTATCATTGAACTCCAATTTGAAAAATATAGTTTTGAGAAAAAGGCGTTTAAAGTTTGAATACAACGTAACTATACCTCTCCCAGCACTCGAACGCAAAGAATAGAGTCATCATGGTTGGCGACCTATAATATAAAAAATACATAAATTTTCGTTCTAAAATTTTTTTGACATATTTTTAAAGGATTATATTAACATTTTATGAAAAAAAAAAAACATTAGGGTAGTCTAGATGAAACGTAGGCGATGGAAAAATGAGTTGTAAAAGCTTTGCAACGAGAATACATAGTACAGGGAATAAATGGCTTCATTAGCTGGACTCAAGCGCTAGACCTACAAACGCTGTAGCCCGGAAAATCTTCATTAGGTATAGGAATGTCAGTCCTGTGATGCCGTAATTTCGGGACTATTTTGCGAACATTTTGGGGACTTATAATTTCTGGCGAACTAGGAGAGCTTCTGAAACAATATTGATAAACTTTTTTCGAATTCACTTCTTATTATACTCAAGCCTACAAATAAGCAAATTTTTAAAAGATTTGTCGACGTGTCCAAAAGATTTAATATGATTTTAATTTTTTAAATTAATTTGAATTTTTTTTAATTAGTAAAATACTTCACAGGGAAGCGCTCATTTACTTATTTTACGTAAGTATTTGTTGAAATATTGTTGCTCGACATGCAACCTACTATATCTTTACCTGCTATTACCTAGATAGATTTGCGGATTAGAGACGAAGGTATGGAAATTTTTGTAGGAATCTTTTTAGTAGGAGAAAGCTGGCTATTCAAAAACGTAAAATGCTTGTTATCTAAAAGTTTTGTAGTCTGCTATTTACGTCATCGACGAAAATCAACCTAAATCGGGGCATATATGAAGCTAGTGCGATGCTAACCCATTGGGTGGTCCTTACCACGTACCAGCAACTTCGCATAGCAGTTCTGAGACAATCGATCGCAAAGTCAACTCTTTTAACTAATAGAGCTTTAGTAGCAGTTTGAGCCATTTGACTTAACCTTGGCTATTAAAGTAGTTGTAGTAAAGTTGTAGGTCGCTTAGTAGCGGTAAAAATGTTCGCAACGGCCGTACCATAATGTCTTTACGTGTGAAATATAAGCAGTAGGTGCTTAGTCCAATCGCCACTCCAAACACTAAACGTAAAATTATTTAACAGTGTCCGGTAATGGTTTACCTCTGATAGAATTTGTTCAATGAAAAATATTTTTGGAAGAAATATCTGTTAGGTCTCTCAAAAATGAACAGGCTCAACATCTAGATGCACAACACGAATTGAAGGAAAGTTCAATGAAAAAAAAGGGCAAGCCTACTATTATTTCAGTGGTGACTACCTTAATATAAGTTGTCTGAATATAGCTCATGTATTTTTTCGTTATATAATATGCTCATTGGAAATACAAGTTTGAAAAATTGCTATTATTATTAGTTCTAAGCAGTACTCCGATTTTCGAAGTACTTGTTGACATTTTCTACTCTTTTACGAAGAATGCCTCGGGATTGAATCATTTCTCGATTATCTGCATAAGATATATGACAAAGGTCGTGGACAAGTCGGTGGCACTTTTGACGAAAACCTCACGAAACGAAAAAATTGGACCAATGATGCGAACCACTGCGAACTGTAATGCGGACAATTTCATCGAAAGCTAGCGAATTCAGCGAGTTGAAAATATGCTTCGACAGAAAAATTCGAAGCATAACTCGAGCTGCTCTAGGAACCCAACTGGGGAAAGCTAGAGAATAGTCCTTTACTTCAGTTGGTGTTAGGTGAATAAATAGAAATTTTTCTGCAAAACCAATTAATTTTTCAGGATTAAGTTGAATTTTCTCGGTCAGAAGAATACATTGTCGTCGGAGCGACAATATTACGATGGCCACCAAGTGAGCTTTCAACTGGTAAACCCTTTTAATGAAGTTTTGCAGAAACTGGCAAGTGCGCTAAGGCTAAAAATTGGTTATCAATAAACGCACTGTTTCAGCACCATATTATTCGCTTCTATATTGCTCAAATTGCTTAAGCGTTAAGCGATTCCTTCGCTCTCGCACAGTATCGACCCACATTGCTGGCGAAGGTTTCTAGCGAGAAAGGTTTGCGTTTGCCAAAGCGACTTATGGCTTTAACAGAGTTTGGTATTTCGGATCGCTCTATTCATTCAATATAGTAGTTTCTTGATAAGCTTTCCTCAGTTTTTATGGAAACAATCTAATTTGTTCTCTGCAAACTTAAAACCTAATTGTGCATCTGAATTCTAGAGAAGTTCTGCCTGTTTGGGTAAAGCCTTGGTACCAACCTCCACATCTGCACTGTAATCCTTAATACTTCTTTAAGAGCCAATGTATTTCTTTATGTTAAACCTCTGTGCTATAGGATTTCCTTCAATAAAGTTTTTAGAAACATTTTTCTCAGTTCTTATGGGAATATCTAAATTAGATCTCTACGACCCTATGTAAGTATTTATTGAGCTCAGGGGCACAGACTCCTTGGTTTCAGCCTTGTTGCCAACTTTCTTCTCCTCTGCTCTCTCTCTTCACCATTGCTGTTTGCCAATATGCAGCTTTGTTTCTGGTTTCCAGACTGTTGAAAGTTGCAGTGGTACTCCTCCTGTTAACTTTTCCGCTTGGTTAAAGACTAATAGTGTATTGAGGTAGTGAGTTGGCCCTCGTCAATAGCACATCTTTGCGAGCTTTCACAAATAAAGCTATTTCCATTTAATCTCCCTGCTTGTAATGCCAGTTTTTAATCACCCAAATATTTCAAAATTCAATGAGAACACTTCTTAGCCATCGCGATTAAAAACTCTTTCGAGATAAATGTTCTCTGATATATTGTAGCAATTTGTTTTTAACATATTCGTGCCCACAAACATACATATGCATGCTTGTACATGTACTCGAATGCATTTTTTTTCAGAATACCGCATAATTGGCTTGCTAATCTGGCCAATTTCGTCTAAGTGTCACACAGCAACATGAATGAAGGCAACGTTGCAACAGCACAGGCGCACAGCGAGAAAAGTGCAGTGAAAAAGCATCTAATATTCGCTACTGCGACAACTATTTCTATACCAGTATATTGTTTTTGTTGTCGCTGCTGGTACGGCCTCGATAAGCTCAAGTTGTTTGTGAACGAAGGCGCGCCACACGTTAGCGTACACAGTAGTCCATACATACATACATACGACTGTCGCGTGTTGTTATTCATTGAGTTGTGGTTTTGTTGTTGCTGCTGCAGTTGTTGACACGCGCACATGCACATGCGCATGCGCTCCTATGCTGCTGCTGCCGCAGTATTTGACAAGTTTCTCGGTATGTTGTTGCTGCTAGTGCGGAGTTGCGTTGCAGCACAGCTGGGCTGAGCAGGCGTGGAGGCTTGCCTGCCCGCAGTCGAAGTCAATGAACTTTAAGCTTGAGTTTGCAGCACATGCACCACCATACACGTGCACTCCATGGTATAAACATATATTGTATATGTATGCAGGTATGAAAATACAAATATACGAACATGCACTCTGGCGGCTCTGTTCGCCAAATAAATAGGCATTTAAGCCAACAAGACAAGTTGCATGAAATGTGTGGGCCTTAAGTCTGCGTCGATGTCGATGTCGCAGCGAAGGTTTTGAAAATGGTAGCATGAAGACAGACTGACTTGCGAAGGCGTCTCTGCCATATAATATACATATAAATGGACACAAACAAATCTAGTAACGCGCCGAGAGCTGAGCGCAGTTCGGCGTCGGCCACCGTCTTTGCTGCAAATACTCGCTGGGCGCTACAATTACTAGCGTAAAAGAGCATTTGAATAGTGTAACAAATAAGCAAGTTGCTGGTAGGTTTGTGTGAGTGTGTGCATGTGTGTTTGTGTTCGTATTTAAGTGTTTTGTGGTGGCGCGTAAAGTGCATTGACTTCTGCATGGCCGGGTTGGGTACAGGAGGTGCGACGCTTGGAATAGTTGGCACAGTGACTTAATGACTGACTTTCCGTTGATGGCAGTTTTTACAGCTGGCGACTTTTTCTGGTTAAGTTGCATGCCGCATGCTTTTCGCTCTCTCTTTATTTCTCGCTCTCTTCCATACTCTACTCTTTCTCCATGCACCTCATCACGGGCATTGATTGGAATGTGCATTCATTGCATTTATTTACCTTTTGTATTGTTGTTGTGTATGTGCTGATGTGCGTGCTTGTGTTTTTTTCCTTCAATTTCTTTACGGAACTGGATACGGATGAAGATTTAGTTGGCTGATTGGTAATTTATTAGCTATTCGGTTAACATACATATGGATCTTATAGTATCTGATGGTGAATTTAAGTTATATTATTTTGGTTTAATTTATTTAACAGGCTTCTCCTGTCGATTACATATTGTAGAATATTTACGAACAACACCAAAACCGATGCGATCTCAGATTTTGTTTTTTGGTAAGACACTGGTGCAGAGAAAATTCTCAGGTGCAGTGCTATTTTGTCCCGACTGTATGCAGAATATGCGTCATGACAGTAGCACTTGCTCATTAAACATCTCATAAATTACAGCAGAACGGTCATAAAAAGTCTTTACCTCATTGAATTTCCTAACTTGTAGGCTTTTTACGAGATGTAGGATTCTTTGCAATTTTATATGTCCTAAATCTCAATTATCAAAGTACATGTAATCCATAATTTTTTGCCTGTGCAAATTGTTACCCGTTTCAGGACCATATCGTAGGTAATCGAACATTATATGTATGTTGAGCGCTTGAATTTCTGCTTGCGCAGATCGGATAGTATGGCGATTATGCCCAAATCCATTGTGACACTTTCCGTACGTGAGATAAATAGTAAAGAATATTGGTGTATACTTCACTTAACTCTTGAGGGGTTTGTCTAACTATTATAAGCGATGTCCCACAGGCATACTTGAAAATGAGACTTCCAACCATATGGATGAGTCGGCTTCGACCAGGTTTTCTTTGTGCTGCTATTACTAAATTTGAAAATAAATTAAGTTTAAAATAATAATCTTCTGTACTTACAGTTCTTTGATGCTCGAAATCTTGACTGCTTAACAATATCACACGTCCACGAAATGAATAACTGTACGCGCTAATTTGGGCATTATTTCAAACTTAATTCAAAAATGTGGATGATACTGCCGAATTTGTGTCATTCAATTTAGGTACGTCGATGCGCTACTAATTCTTGGGTTTCTTCAAGGATACTCAAGAATAAGTTCTAAAATTTTATTTTCTAAAAATTTTCTTCGATTCGAAAACAAAACAAATTTTTGCATTTGCAGATTGGACCATCCGCCAGTGATTGCCAAGAATCATTCGCACAAGGTGACAGGTTTTGACGCAGTGGAAGATGGTAATGATACTGGAAATATTATTTGATCAAAGGTGAAGGCCAGAAAATGATGATCATGATGGAAATGAGATCTAGACTCCATGATAGATATCCAGGAAAAGTATATATGCACAAAAAAAAAAAAATATTGAGAAGTCTACAAAATCCCAGGACTGATCAGTATAAACTATTTGAGAGATTTGAATTGGAAGAGAGGAGCGAACGCAATAGAATTCAAGTGATATAAAAAGAAATACCCGCTTACTAAGATTTGCAAACGGACATAAAACAGAGTGGTGTCCTGGTGACCTGGCTGCCTGAACGCCATCACATAGACCTATTGGTCCTTACTGGTACCAGATGGCCCTTACATTTCCTTGTAGTAGGCATCTTGTAATAAGTCTACGTCTTTGGCAAATCTAAGTAAGCCCTGAAGCTCTAACCCCTAGAGACATTGTAACTTCTCATATTGTAGAGCTCCTAAGCATTTCATTCGGGTTCTAGCTAATGAAGGGCAAGAACATAGAAGGTGTTCTAGAGCTTCCCTCTCTTCTACTTCATTGCAAAATCTGCAGCTACCATTGTTTGTAATTCCTATCTTGTATGCGTGGGCCGCTAATAAATTGTGGCCTGTCAGTATACCTACGTTAGTTCTGCTTTCCTTTTACAAGTGGCTAGATTATTCCCCCTCCTGTCTATGTTTTCATGTTCGTAGCGATGCCATTATATACCGTATTTAAAGGTTCCAGTATGTCGTTTTCTTGTTTGAATTGCATGTAAACAGCGCTTTTGACAATCTCATCTGCAATTTCGTTTCCTGGAATCTCTTCATCCAATCGTATTTTGGAGTCATACAGTCCGTATTGGTTCGATAACTCATACCTATTGAGCTTTGTCCGACTATTTTACAGGCAAGTTCACCCGTCGCATTAAGTCTTGCGGCAGATCTAACTACTAGACCCTCTGCCGCAATATTAATCGGAGCTGCCGTAGGAGTAGTTTTAATTGCCCCTGTAGTACAGAGCGCACCATGGCGTTGAATACTTTCCATACGTGTTTTGTGTTTGCAAATGGTATCATATTATATGTCAATCATTGTGACATTGTTCATTGTTTACACTTGTGAACTAGACAGCTGTAGTATTCAAAGAGAAAAGCAATGGAATGCGTTAGGGTCAAAATAAAAATTTCCATCATTCAAAATCATTTTTTTGCTTAGTAAAAAAGTTATTAAAAAATAAAATTGGATGATTAACTTTGTATACCTACGAATAGGTATGAATGCATGCTAGAGCAGTATTTGAATATAACTCGAAAAGTTATTAGAGTTTCATTAAGAAACTTTCAGAAATGACTGCGCATAGCCTCTGCTATTAATACAAAAATAAGAAAGAAATTTTGCTTTTAAATATGACAAAGAAAAAGAAAATATTGCCCTTAAAATATTTAACAAAAAAACTAATTTATTTCAAAACCATTAATAAATACCATATTTCAACGTTTTCTTCTTACGAGTATTATACGCAACTTACAAAAAACCAATTTTTTGAAATATTTACGGCTATGTCCAAATTACTTGGATCATTTGGAATGGAATCGCTTTATATTGAATATTATTTATATGATTTTTATTTCATTTCAAATTGCTAGCTACAGCAACCAAAGTGTGCTGTAGCTTTGTCGTACGCTGTCGCTTCGGCAATTCATTTTGCTCTAAGTTAGAAATTAAATAATTTCAATTTTGCTTGAAATATTCAACTTAGTTAGAAATTAAATAACGTGAACATTTTCGTGAGATGACTTTCGACATAAATACGAATTTTGGTGATGAAACACCACCTTGAGCCATCGTTTATCGCGGCTCTCCGAATTCTATCGTGGTTACACTATGCGGTGATTCGCACAGGTCGTCGAAAATCAGTTGTTGTGCCAGAAAAAGTCGCTGCTGAGCATGAAGTGGAAAGAAGAGTATTTAAATTTTAATTTGAGTTGCATATATCCAATATTTTTTGAATGTTTCCCTGCCAAAAAGATTTGTTTGTGATTAATTTTATAATTGGACACTAAAACAAGACTGGTTCAGACATTAAAGTCATTGTCGATTATAAAAACTTACTTATAATTGTCTTTCGCAAAACTGAAGTAGTAAGCTTCATACTATCCTAGAATGCTTAGGTATATTAAAATGTATGCTCTTCCTAGCAAAGCCTTCATACACTGGAATATTTTTTGTCTATTATTTTATATTATTTTACTTACATCCCTTCGGTGTTCGCTACTTACAACCGGAACATGTACTGAATTTGGAATCTACAGAAAACTGTAAAAATGCTAGACTTCTTTCTGTGTTTGCTTCCTCATACTAAATACTTATATAAACGATACATATCAGGTGAAGTAAAAAGTTCTGAGTGCTTTGTGTAGTTGGATATGGCATTCTATTCCAAGTCAATCTCGTAAGTAAAATTAAAAATTATTGCAGGGTCATAAAACGGATATCGCAACAGCCACTGAATAGGCATTGAATTTTGAATCGGCTATAAAAAAAAAACTAATCAATATTTTTTCAAACTTTTTTTTATTTTGAAGATTGAACATTGTCATTTATGAATGAAAAATAATATCATTAAAATGACTGCCACGACTGGCTTTACAGTAGGCCATTCGATCAACCCAATTTTTAAGCACTTTTTCGATTGTTTGGGCTCCAATTTCATGAATGGCAACTTCGATTTCGTGTTTTAAAGCATCAATCGTCTCTGGATGGTTCGCATAGCATTTGTCCTTAACGGCTCCCCACAAAAAATAGTCCAACGGGCTTACATCACAGCTCCGACTCGGCCAATTGATATCGGAATTTCGGCTGATTATTCGGTTTTCAAAAACGGTAGCCAAAAGTTCAAGTGTAACTTTGGCTGTGTGACAAGTTGCACCATCCTGTTGAAACCAAATGTCGTCCATGTCATCCTCTTCAATTTTTGGAAACAACTCGTTGAGCATGCCACGGTAACGCTCGCCATTTACTGTAACCGCGGCTCCTCGCTCATTTTCGAAGAAAAATGGCCCGATGATGCCGCCAGACTAAAAACCGCACCAAACAGTGACTCGTTGTGGATGTAGCAATGTGTGGAGAAGCAATTCTCTACAGTAACGTGTGGATTTTCTGATCCCCAAATCCGACAATTTTGCTTATTGATGTAGCCACCGATGTGAAAATCAGAAAAGAAGAAGAAGACTCACCACTTTGGAAATAGGTTTTCAATATTTCCCAATTTTGTTCAAGCGTATAGTGTCCCATTTCGTAAATGTCAAACCTTTAAGTAAATTATGATCACATTTGACATGTCATTTGTGTTACCATTCTCAAAAAAATAGGTGGTTCAAAAAGCAAACGCTATATGGCCCACCCTGTACCAAACAACTTGCTGAACATCTTGGAACTGACTCGGTATATGACAGCTCATTTCACAAAATAAGAGAGTGCAATTTTCACCAAAATATCAATTTAAACCAATTTTTTTATAGTTTTAGTTGAAACTACCCTGGCTGCTTTGAAGAGAGGATTTGAGCAGTTGAAAAATCACAAAATTCCATCGAAGTTGATACTTTTTTATTGTCAAAATGTTGAAAGCTTAGCGTCGCTCTCATAATTAACGAGGATTTGGAAATAAATGGATTGGAGCTTTTTGAAGAGCTGAAATAATTACGACGTATTGAATGTCAAACGAATATTAGAGGTTCTTCAATTTATCGCCAAGAAAAATATCATCGACGCCTTTTCTAATCCTTTCCTTCAGGATTTTGTTGACTTGGCAGTGGACTGTTGCCAGCGGGAGGATAAGTTTTTCGAAATCGAAGCTTATTAAGATGTACTTAAGATCTATAATGTCTTACGATAGGTTAAAGGATTAGCTATTTGATCTATAAAAATTGGCAAAAGCACGAAAAATCACGGCCCTGCATCGGGGCTATACTATTTATAAGTACATATACATTAGGCCGGGTCGATTTGTGGGTAGGCAAAAAAATCGCCCATTGCTCTGTGAAAATCATATTCTAGGGATCAAAATAAGAAACTTTGCCGAAGGAACCATAGCTCTAAAACGAATTCTGATGTCCCCCAATTTGGGTCGAACTTTTAGTGTCTTTTGTGTGGAGGCAAAAAAATCGCCCATTGCTCTGTGAAAATCATATTCTAGGGATCAAAATAAGAAACTTTGCCGAAGGAACCATACCTCTAACACGAATTCTGATGTCCCCCAATTTGGGTCGAACTTTTTAGTTTCTTTTCTCATGTAAAGGCCAAAAATGGTGATATTTTGAAATGATTGTATGGGGAACCCCCAGGGGAGTTCCAGGGGGTGTGCCACTGGCATGGGTGAATCGGCCGTCCAAAGGTAGTGGGGGTCGGTCATACATTTGGACTCGATTGGAGCACTCTAAATGGGTCAAAGTGGGATTTTTCGTTTGATCCAAATTGGGGGACATCAGAATTCGTTTTAGAGGTATGGTTCCTTCGGCAAAGTTTCTTATTTTGATCCCTAGAATACGATTTTCATAGAGCAATGCCCGATTTTTAAATCGACCCGCCCTAATATACATACTATGCATATGACGATTTGAAGAAAGAAAGTTCTTTGCCTCTTTTATATTTGGCGAAGCAAGCTGTGCCACACAGCGTACCAAAATAATCACAAAAAAAGAAAGTTCGTTACATTCTTTAGTAGCAATAAGACCATGGCGAAAAAGTGAAGCAAGGGGCCAAACAAATTTTGTGCTATTTATGAAGTGAAATATAGTATCGAATGTAATGGTGAGACTGTGGTTTGAAATTCTCGGTACTAGTGATATGGCTCAGGTAGGACAATCGTTGAAAATGTTGATAAAATTATGCAGCCCAGAAGCTCAATATATGGGTTCCACACGAATTGACTTAAAATAACCTTATAACGATTCTTTACTTCATACTTAACAGGACTGCCCCATTTTATGACCGGATGATAATTGGTGCTGAAAAATGTATCTTCTTCTCCTTCTTACTTGGCGCGATAATCGCTTAAGCAATTTTGATCGAGTTTTTCAAAGCGCGCCATTTTTTTCTTTCTAATGCTAAACTGCGCTCGCTGGGCACACCAAGTGAAACAAAGTTCTTTTTCACTTGATATTTTCAATACAAAGGAGGCCTTGCTCTTCCACTGCTATCACTACCTGGTACCTCATCGCATACTTTCAGCGGCGGAGCATTTGTATTCATTCGGACGACATGACCTAGCCAACGAAGCCGCTGGACCTTTATTGCCTGCAATATACATACCTACCAATGTGCAAATGTCCAAAAATTTTCTGCAGAATCTTTTTCTCAAATACTCCAGGCGACATGTCACCGGACACCTGTCATTGTCCAATCTGCTGAGCCTTACAATAGATTGGGCATGATGAAAGACCTACACGAAAACCAGATGAAAAGATATTGACTAAATCGTGGTGAAGCGTCCCACCATTTTATGTAACATACCATATATAATATATATATGATACATATATGTATGTGCATATGTATCCGCTTTGTAGTGTAATCATAAAATATTGAGTAACAATATTTGCGGACCAACCGGCCAAACTTGCGGTCAATGACTGGACAGTTAATAGTTCAGTTGATTCATGACAACGATGGCACCACTGCGAGCTCTAGTCGAAAAAGAAGAAAAAAAAGATATATTGGCAACTCGCTCGGTCTATTATACTCATCATACTATGCAATTAGCTATCAAAGCAAGTGACTTAGCGACTTGAATAGGTGTAAATCTAGCGCAGACTGTGAAATGACGAAGCAAAGTCTATGTCGAATTTATGTAGTTTTTGTATGACTTTGTGCTTTTGTTGCAGCTCTTAAATTGTACGCAATTTGTTTTTTTATAATTTCATAAGACTTTTTTAAGTAATTAAAAATAATATGCAGATTAATTTCAGTTCATTTGCAGTTTTTGGGTAAAAGTAATTTTCTACATTACAAATTCCCATAAGAAAATACTAACATTTTTACAACTTTTTTTAACATAATTCAAAAAAAAAAAAAAAAACTTAAAAATAATATCCAAAAATGTACCATATGTATGTGCTGATGTTACGACGCGCATATCGATCGTAAGTTCGTAAGTGCAACATTTTATCGCGTCACGCTGCACATAAAGTGGCAATTACATTAATTTTTGGTCGTATTAAGGTCGCAAAACCAAAAAAAAGAGTAAATCAGAAACCAAAAATAACCGCAAATGAAGTAAAAATCAACAAAAGTGCTCGTAAGTACCGTAAGGCATGTAACGCTGCAGCAGACGTTTACAAAGTTTTACGGCAGCAAAAGGAGCACATAAGTGTGTGAGTAAATGTACGTATGTAAGTAGATATGTAAATCTTCATTTAATTATGTTGCGCATTTAGCTTATAAACAAAACAAAAAAAAAAAAAAAAAACACAATAACAACAACAATGCACATAAGTCCTCGAACGTCGCTCAACTGCAAAGCAAGTAGTTCTTTTTGGCACTCTCCTTTTGGCTGGTGCCAGCGTTGCTTCTCGCCAGCCTTGCCACATAGCCATAGCTTTGTTTGCCACTTTGTGCTGCTCTCGTACGCTTTCGCAAGTAATTGACATCAATACGCATTTACTCGTACAACATTCTGCACGTGATTCTGATTTTTCTCGACTTTTGTTGTTGCTCCTGCTGTTATTGGCGTCGCTACTGCCGTGGATGGTTTACTTTAGCGTAGCACTCCTTGTGACGGAACTCATGCTAAAGTCTCTGATCACATACAAATACATATGCAAATCCACATGCATTCGAACATATATTTGTATTTATTTTTTACAGTTTTTGGGATAACAATAAAACATTGTAATAAAAACTTCGAGCATTAAAGCAATTTTTGGGCAAAACGCTGAATCTCGTAAAAATTCTCAATAATAACGTAACTCAAAATAACCGTGACTGTTCAAATACTCATATGAGCATTCGACTCTTCCCAAGTACTTTTCCACTTATGAGCATATTTTATGTTATGATTTTTCGCTAAAAGGTTAGTGTAGGGTATCACTCGTCAGACGGGGCAGAAGATCTGAAATGCCGTTGCATCTGAGCCATCGTCCGTTTGCACTGCTCTTTTCTCTCAACGTTTCGATGCTATTGCATGCGGTTGATGTACGCCACCCCTGCCACCGTCACTGCTATCGCACCTTGAAGTGATGAATTGGTGAAATGCAATTATGTTGCGTGTTGGTGTTAATGTGGTGCGTCTGATGTTTTGAGGGTTAATGGTGTCACTGGATTACTTATAACGGTACAGAGCAGGTTTTTGTTTTTATACAGCGGTTGCAGCTGTTGTTTACAACTTTTGTGGTACAGCGGTCATTAGGCAGATAAAGTTGACAGTTGCATATAAAATTTGTGTATTCATATGCGCTAATTTAGAAAAAAAATATATTTTTTATATTCAATAGTACTTAGTTTGTTGCGCACATATAAAGGGTCTTCGAAAGACGTGACGAGACATTGTTTTAAAATAAAAAAAAATGTTAAAATTTAGTTTCTTTTAGGTTGCGTTATTTTTATTTAAAATACGGCTCTTAACAATGTGAAATAATGTGAAAAGTGACATTATTTAAATTTGCGCCTTGAGAACGTCTACAGGCTGTGATTCAAGAATTGATTTTTCAAGCGCTCGATCACATAATAGGTATGGCATTGAGTTCAGCAATCCCTATTTGAATATTGTTTTAGCTCTAGAATCGTTGTTGGGTTACTCACATAGACTGGCCTTAGTCTAGTCTGTCAGTCCTTTTTATATACTAGACAGTACCAGTGTTTTCAATTTTTTGCTCCAACCTTCGAATTGTCGACTCATTCGGACGATTATTTCCCCCAAAAAAATCATGGATTTTGCGATATTTAGTTTTTAAAGATTGACCATTTTCATGAAAAGTTTGAATAATTTAAGGCATTATTCTATCGCCTAAAATTGTATATCTTGTATACTTGACAAATGTCAAAGATGATATAAACAAGGAACGGTCTAGGAATTATTCACTACTGATATTTAGGCATCTCGTTTGAAAGACCCTTTCTTAGGTGTTATAATTTTGTGCACGTAACGATTGTAGCTCGATATAGACATATGCAAGGTGGAACACAATTATTCTATTCCAATTTTGTTTTTGAATAACTTTTTTACTAAATAAAAAAAATTACGATTTTGAGTGCTAGAAATCTCTGTCGAGACCTTTACGCGCTTCATTGCTCGTCGATTAGTATACTGTAGCGGTCTAATTTACAAGTGTCAAATTTGATAGACGTAGGTCTTTCAATAGGGTGATTAATTTGCGTCACCTTTGCATACATAGGAAAATGCTTAGCATAATGAAAGGAGTCGATTTAACAAGACTGTACGTCCGTCCATCTGTCCGTGCGCCCGATAACTTCTGCAAAAATTAATTTAATTCATTGGAGCTTTGTATATATAAGTATATAATATTTTTAATCAAAGTGGGTTGGTATTGAAAATGGGCAAAATCGGTCAATAACCACGGCTCCCTGCTATATATTCGTAAAGAAAAACAAAAGAAGAAAATACCGCCTGTTTTTTAGTAATTGTTTTGAAAGAATCAACGACCACATATCTTCTGCTGCCTGCAGTAGTCGGAATATAAGATGTCGTTCACCCTGCTCGTTTTTCTTCTTCTTCTGTACAAGTGCCATTATAAGTTCGAACGGCTTGGCTACATATTAATCCTATGCTCATGTACATATTCTGAAAGCCGGTAAACTGGACAGTACGTCCAACGGGGGTTGGGTAAGCTCCAACAATGGTGTTTAAGCCGATTTGCTCACTCCTTTTTTCCTCTCATGACTATTGCTACAGGGTTTGATTGAAAAGTAATGAGCCTTCCCGCGCGGAGCGTCTGCCAAGCGATCAACCGAATCGGCTGGTAGGGGAAAATGATCGTTGGACCTTCCCCTTCCACTAGAAACCGGTCCCAGTTCGCTGGCAACAGCGGTGCAGTCAACAGTGTGTTAGGATTTTGTAGTGGCGAAAATGCAGCTGATCATCTTTTTCGACTCTCGAGGCATCGTCCACAAGGACTTTGTACCTCCAGGAAGCACTGTAAACGCGGCATTTTACAAAGAAGTGCTACTTCGGCTGAAAAACCGCGTAGCCCGTGTTCGGCCCGACCTCGTCAACAATTGGACCCTTCATCACGACAATGCGCCGGCGCACACCGTCTTCCTCTGCACCCCTGCGTTGGCCAAGATGGGGGTTCCGGTGCTTCCCCACCCTCCCTACAGGCCAGACCTGTCCCCTCCGGACTTCTTGTTCCCGCGCCTGAAAAGAAAGCCGAAGGGGAGGCGTTTCGACTCCATCGAGGCGATCCAAAAAACTGTGACAGCCGAATTGAACGCGATTTCGGCGGATGAGTTTAAAAAATGCTTCCTGCAGTGGAAGGACCGCTACCAGCGGTGTATTGACGCTCAAGGGTCCCATTTTGAAGAATATTAGTTGTATAAGCCAAAAGGTTTAATAAAACTGCTTAAAAAAAATAAAACTCATTACTTTTCAATCAAACCCTATATACCGGCATATGAACGACTTGCGACTGCAACTACTAAACAGCTCTCCACTGTCTACAATTCTCTCCGCGGAACTGCCTAACGTATTACCTCATGGAACTGAAAAAGCTCCTCGCGCCACTATGAAATCTACAATATTTTCTACGTCCAGATTTTAAAGGTTTCGGGAGAACTGGTTAGATCATAGGCTGCTTGTTACTGTTGATGTCTACAAAGCTCCTCGCGCCACGACGAAATCTACAATATTTTCTACATCCAGATTTAAAAGGTTTCGGGACATTTTAAAGCACAGATATTTGCTTGGAGATGATCACTGCTATTCAGTTTTGATAGCTTAAAATTGCTAAGAGTACATCAGTGTTCTAAATCAGAGCGAGTTGTAAGTATTCATTCGATAGAACTCTTTCTGCTATAAAAACTATGTTAATTGTACTTTTGAGTTATTTAATTTTTTATTAGTTTTGAGGCTGAGAAATGGAATACCTAGTTGGCAAAAACCAACATTTTCGACACCTGCTCTTCTTTGTAAAAAAGCTGCTAAAGCAGTTCGGGACATTTGCGATGTGTATAGAGAGTATCAGAGGCGAGTCTACAGCACGAACTTGGTTAGCACAGTTCGAGAATGGCGACCTTGACGTCGATGACACGTCCCGCAGCGAAAGGCCTTCTGAATTCGATGAAGAATGTCTCAAATCACTTTTGAAGGAGAACGGTCGACAAACCAGTCGTGAATTGCCGGGAAAAATGAGCTTCGATCATAAAATGACCCCCATCGAGCAACACGCGGTCAAAAACAGCACTTTTTGAACTGAGTCGTCACGGGAGATGAGAAATGGTGCCTACATCATCAATGGTGCCTATCAATATGAAGCAAAGAAAAGAGTGGGTAGCTCCAGGAGATACAACTTCTTTGACACCAGGTCAGGCGATTTTTGGCGGAACGGCATCAACAAACTGGCCAAGAGGTGGGAAGAGGTTCTAAACAGCAGCGACGAATATATAATTGATTAATTTATTGATATAATTATTTAGTTTTTTTTGTTTCCTTAAAAACGTTACGGAATCATTTCCCAACCCAATATCCACCTGAAATCTTGCAAGCGGCTGGTTATGAATAAGCGATAGACGAGTGGGGGTGTGGTTGAAGCACCGGAATTGGAGTATGCGCCCGAAACCTACTCCAGGCATAAAACATCAAATCGATCGAAAACGTTTTTTTTGCTGAAGGGTGTAAGCGTAGCAGTTTTATTATTATTAATTCACATTCTGAGTATTTATTTTTTTCTTCAATTTCACACGTGCATGTCATCCCCTGGCTTCAATCTAAAAATCATAAAATCACATGCAAATAAATTCGACTGCCAGTGGCCCCACCCTTACCCGATAAATACCAACATCACAGCCACGCTGGCCTCGCACCAACAACTCTGGCTGGGCGTCATTAAACGCTGCTCGATCTGTAGAGCTTTTTGCGAAGCCGGCAAAGCGACGGCGCGTAGTTCAATGGCTTTTGCACCACTTCGAGATCAATGCACCTGAGTGGCAAGTAGCGAGCTCGTTGCAGTCGCAGCCGCCACTACGGTAAGGAGGAGGTGCTATTCAATGCAATTCACTATGGTGCGGCGTGACAGCGCCAGTTCTGCAGTTCGGCTGTTGTACTCGTATTGCGTCAGTGCATTGCGGTGCGGTGGAGTTTAACACTTTTTGGCATTGTTTATTTCTCAGATTTTATACAAATCTTGTTTAACTATATTAGAATGCAATTTGTTGTTATAATGTATTTTTTTACATTCATACATACATACATACATAGGTTTTGTGTTTCTATTTTTATGTTGCTGCTGACGCTGCACAATTGACTGTTGGCGAAGATTGTGACTTTTTGAAGGTAGCAGCAGCGGTTGCCTTTGATTTGCAATAACAGCAAATAACGCCAAAGAATCAACATTCCAATCACAACGACACTGTGCGCTTAGATCGAGTTGCAGTCGATGCCATGGCAGCAGAAACCTTGCGCATGAACGATTCCATGGACATTGTGTGGCAGCCAAGCACCACTACCTGCTGCCACTGCTGGCTGCGTGCATTCACTACAACTTTTCGCTGTTGAGCTGTTGGCGGTACAGGTTACGTTTCATTTTATTTTTTGATTTTTGATTTTTGATAGTCGCTTGAGTTTTGATTGAGTTTGTTTGGGGGATTTTTTGTTTGAGGAAATTTCAATTGATATATACCATATATTGTACATATGCGCATGCAAGTGTCTTTGTATTTTTTCGTATGAAAAACTAATGAAAGTTTGTTGCTATAAAAATTGGATTTGGATTTTCCATATGTGAGCCCAGCTCCATGGCATGACCAGCTTGCGTGTATTAGAACGTTCTAAGTAATGAGCTTGTTTGCCGTTTCATACAAATATACTAGTAAACACACATACATACACAAATTTGAATGCTGCAATTAGCTGATAGGCAGTGCTGCGCTCACCCACTGCAGAATAATATAACATATCGTTGGCCGCGTGCCGGTAAATTGTCCGGCCGGCCGGTTTGTGGAATCGTTAGCTCGGCAAGCGTTTTGAAATGCGCGCCAACATGATTTCAACACCTGCCTCAGTGGGTTGACTATTGATTTCTCGAAACTAAGTGGTCGGTTTGTAATTATGTATTTATGAAATGAAGTATGTGCACAAATACTCGTTCGTTGGTATTTGCGTGCGCTGAGTAATTTGTAATATTTATTTATTTGATTAGTGAATTCAATTAAAATATTTTGCAATGCGATTTGCAAAAATGTCTATCTGTTCTATGCTAAATGAATTTCGTCGTAAATTTGTCAGTACGAAGCTTTGAAGCTTTGAAGGGGTTTCATGAAATTCTGTGAATTTGAAACCTGCCACGCATAAATTTGTATTTGGTCTGATAGCGCGCTGTGATAAACATTTAACTTCTTAGCTGCTGACAGTGATGTAGCAGCTTTATAGAATTCTTTGTAATTTTGTAAATGTATGTATTGGGTTCGGTATGTTTAAAAAAAAGTTCAAGCTCAATTTTTTGCAGTTGGCCCAATTGTTTGAAGTAAAACGTGAAATGGGATGTTTTTCGATACTGAGAAAGTGAATCAAAAGGCCAAAGGTTCCAAAGTAATCAACAGGCAAGTAGTATGCCATTTGTTTCAGACCTTAGGAAATCTATTTTGCAAATCAGGGCAGTTCTACATCGAAGTAGGGTTTTTGCTAAAATTACAAAAAATACGAGGGGTGCCTTTTATATTTCGGGATTTGGCAACCCTGGTGTTGCAATCTGGCAACTGACAGCTGTATCGCAAAGTTTGACATTTTTGGCTTTTACGTACTCAGAACGTTTTGAAATACCAGCGCTATTTGTGTTGTTTACAGTAACTTAAAAGATTCATCTCGGTCCAAAAATGGAATTAAATCGTGAACATTTTCGTGCGATTACGTTTTACAACTTTTGACGTGGATTAACTCAGCAACATTGCATGGATGAACTTAATTTATTTTTTGGCGATGAAGCTCCATCAAGGACCAGTGTTTATTGATGGTATGGTGAATTCAATCGTGGTCGTAGTTCACTCCAAGACAAGTTTCGTGAAGGTCGTCCAAAATCAGTTCTTGTTCCGAAAACCATTGATGCTGTGCGCGAACTGATATTGCAAGATCGTCATGTGACCTATCGTGAGATTGAGACAATCTTAGGCATTAGTGGGACCAGCATACATTCAATATTGCATAAACATTTGACTGTCAAAAAAATTTGTTCGCGTTGGATCCCACACAATTTGTCAATCGCTCAAAACAGGCTCGTGTCGATTGGTCGAAGGAAATGCTCAAAAAATACGATCGCGGGGCTTCGAAACACGTCTATGACATCGTGAGAGGTGATGAATCATGGATTTACGCGTATGAGCCCGAAAGTAAACAGCACTCGACTGTATGGGTGTTTCAAGATGAGCCAAATCCAACAAAAGTTGTTCGCGCACGAAGCACTTTCAAGCAAATGGTCGCCTGTTTTTTCGGAAAAACTGGACATGTCGCAACCGTACCACTAGAACAACGCAGAACAGTAAACTCTGAGTGGTACACAACCATTTGTTTGCCAGTTGTCTTCCAAGAAATTAGGAAAACCAATCGCCAAAGACGGATCACTCTTCACCAGGACAATGCGAGCTCTCACACATCGGCTCAAACAACTGCATTTTTGAGCACCCAAAACATCGAATTAATGGGTCATCCGCCGTATAGTCCTGACTTGGCACCGAATGACTTCTTTTTATTCCCGTACGTAAAAAACAAACTGAGAGGTCAACGTTTTTCGAGACCTGAAGAAGCGGTTGCGGCATTCAGAATGCATGTTTTGGAGGTACCTCATTCAGAGTGGCAAAGGTGCTTCGACAATTGGTTCAAACGCATGCAAAAGTGTATAGATCTTCATGGAGAATATTTTGAAAAACAATAAAGTGATTTTCGATGATTAAAATTTGTTTTTGTTCTCTAATCCCGAAATATAAAAGGCACCCCTCGTACAACTTAATATACTCAGTTAAGTCGTTCAACTGTGAATAGATATTTAAATAGTCCCAAAACAGAGTTGAACCAAATTATCATATCTCGCAAACTGATTTTTTTTAAAGCTAAGAAGAAAAGTTAATTGTCAGGATAAGTTTGCCTATAGTACCTCAAAGAAAACAGGAACGAAAAACGCGATCACGTAAGTGCATTGAGAATCATGGGCCTATGTCCTACCGAAATAGGTATAAAATATTAGATACTATTGATTTTCACTTAACGTTTTATAGGAGGCAAAGCTTTTTTATTAAATTAAAGCAAATAAGTAACGTTCTTCCTTTTTCCACTACCAACGCGACTGTACGTGATCACTTTCATTATACGAGGGTTGCCTTTTATATTTTGCGTATTTGATCCGCAATTCGACATACTTTCTCGAAAAGTTTGGTATTTTTCGGCATACATTTACATAAAACGTTTCCACTTACGATTTTAAATGTATATTTTTCAGTAAGTCTAAGATATTATTTCGCCCAAAAAAATGGAGTTGACTTGTGAAAATTTTCGAGCCATGATTATTACGCTTTTTGACGTGGATTATCGAGACAGGAGTATATTGAGAAATTTACTTCTATTTTTGAAGAGCCACACTTAGCCACTTTGAAACGCTGGTGCAACGAGGTCTAACGACGCTTCTTACAAACTGAATTCCATGGTGACGAGATGGCGAATGCTATACATATGCATATGACCCGGAAACAAAACAGGACACGACAGTATCGGAGTTTCAAGACAAACTTAATACAACAAATATTGTCGCGTAAGAAACGCCTCAAAGCAAATGGCCACCTTTTTTTTTTTGAAAAATCTGGTCATGTCGCAACTATGACACTAGAAAAACTTAAATCAGTTAGTACTGAGTGGTATGAGTATGCAACAATTTGTTTACCAAAAGATTTCGGGAAATTAAAGAAAACCAACCGCCGAAGAGGAATCATCCTTCACCAAGGCAATGCGAGCTCTCACATATCGGTTCACGCAAGAGTCTTTTTGAGCACTCGAAAGACCGAACTAATGGGTAATCCGCCTTTTAGCTGTAATTTGACAGCAAATGATTTATTTTTGTTCTCGAACATAAAAAATAAAATGATAGATCAATATTTTTCAATGTCTGAAGAAGCTATTGAATCCTATGAACGGCTTGTTTTGGAAGTATTCACCTCTAACTGTCAAAAGTGCTGTAAAAATTGGTAAAAATGAATGCGGAAGTGTGTTAACTTCCAAGGGAATATTTTGAAAAACATTAAAGCCATTGCTGAGGACATGAGATATGTACCTGGTCAATGTACTTAGCTTGATGCTGGGTATTCGACACCCTACTCACCACTTACGTCAGGTAGACTTGGCAATTGAGCGAGTAACTTCGGCTCCCACGTCACCGGAAACTCGGTATTAGAATTCTGCCCACTAATTTCACACGTATTCACACAGCCGTTGTTCAGACGGCAACGAAGCAACATGAAATATACTGCGTTGATTTTTTTTCGTATATCACCAACTCAAACTCAGTTTTTTTTTATAAAAAAACCGCTGTCATAAACCCGATTACGTCAGCTAATCAGCTGATTCTTTCAAATTCACTGAGAGCCTGTTAATGGTTTGATCTTGGCCACGTGTTCTGAATTATTTTCACCATGCTTGTGATTGGCAGCCAAAAGAGCAACGGGACTCTCTCTTGCGCGCTGTTAAGTAGCAGCGGTCACAGTGAACCATAAAATATTAACATTATTATACGTTATACAAAAATTGTTCACTAGTGAAATTTGCATAGACTAAATAGATAAAATTGTTATCAAACGAAATAATAAATAGCCTTATACAGGGTGATTTTTTAGCTATTATCTTTTTAAATAGTTGGTTTAAACAGCTGACGCACGTTTCATGTTTTGTTTCACTGCCAAACATCTTCCGTTTGGTCTATAATTTAACCATGAATCGGATTACAAACGAACAACGCTTGCAAATTATTGAATTTTATCATAAAAATATTGAATTTTATCGAAAGATTGTGTTCAGCGACGAAGCTCATTTTTGGATCAATGGGTACGTAAATCGATTTTGTCGATTTTGGAGTGAAGATCAGCCAGAAGAATTGCAATAACCAATGTATCCGGAAAAGGTCACAGTTTGGTGCGGTTTATGGGCTGGAGGTATCATTGGACCGTACTTCTTCAAAGATGCTGCGAATCTTAACGTAACTGTGAATGGTGAGCGCTACCGTGAAATGATATCCAATTTTTTTTTACCCAAAATACTTGTTGAGAGGCGAGCTCGGTGAACATTTAATTTCACGTTCGGGACCTGTCAATTGCCCACCCAGATCGTGCGATATAACGCCTTTAGATTATTTTTTGTGGGGTTATGTTAAAGCTCATATCTATTCAGAAAA
>JAYXIM010030799.1:0-14509 GCA_037575425.1 Anastrepha fraterculus
CGTGCAGGCTATAAATCCGAAAGTCGAATTATACACCAAAATTAACAAAAAAGTAGATATGTATGCATTTTCAAAATTTGTTAGAAAGGAGTATTGAATAGTATGAAATCGGGCGGCACGAAAGTTTATATTATCTAGTAGAATAGTATCACATGAGAGCTAAATTTTTAGCTCACACTCTTTATTGGGTCTTCCTCTTATTTGTGATGTGCGCCTGGATGTTTTTCTACAAGTGGAGGAATTTAAAGTTTTATGCCACTTCCGAACGGCAGATGCTTTTTCATGAGGCGCTTTTTCACGGCAGAAGATAATTATTATGAATACATATAAATTAAAATAGGATTATGTTACTTTATTCATCTTTGCATCGACTCACATACATACATTTCGTGTTGAAGGAAGTGCAATGCCTACTTAGTGTCGGTTACGAAATAAAAAACCATGTACTTCATAAAAAATCCCGGCTAGGTTCCAAATGGATGAACGGACGATTAGATGAGATCAGTCTAAGGTAGCTGATCTTCTTTAATTTACTCGAAATATCTCCCCTATGGAGGAAAGTGGACTTAATTTTTTTCTAGTTTTTTTAATTCTCTTCTTTTTCTGAGATTAAATTTAATATACTTGCACCCTATCGGAAGATTATACTTCCGAAGGTCCGAATTGAATATTTGGCTCGATGAGAGCAGCTCATAGTGTATGATTCCCTTCAATATGCACCAAATGCATGTATAAAAATATACAACAAAACTTTCTAGGGCACTTAACCGGACATGGCGATTGATTGGGACGAATCACTGCGATTTGACCACGAACTTTTATGGCTGTTTTTCTCTCATGCAGCCCATTTTCCATTGCCGGTTATCTGCCACTTTACAAAATTTTCGATTTCATAATTCGGTGCAAAAGATTCATTTCTTGAAGTCAGCCTTCTAGGAACCAGTCTTCAGTTTCTCGGCAAAGAAATACGCACATGCCTGTCCCACCCCACGATTTCAATGATTTTGTCGACAATTTCGACGATTGGACGAACCAAGTGCGCCTCATCTTCGACGTCAATTTCACCGGCATGGAATCGTTGATGCGTTGGATACTTTATTTGGTCCATAAGTTGTACATGTTTTTTTACTTCCGCAATAACCGTACAAGTGTACAAATATAATCAGTGTTTTTACAACTAAATTTGTATCTACTACCCTGTATTACATTCACAAATAAAGTGAAGGCTTGCAACGAATAATGAAATTAATTAACTGTTTTTATCTATTTTAATGTTTCTGTTTTGGTATTTTGGCTTTTATTTCCTCTATGTAAGATTTATTATAATAATACTTGTAATGGGTAGGAAGGGGAAGAAATCGTTAGTTTTAGACATTTTAAATGGACATTTTGTAAGCCGGCAGATTAACTTTTATTTATTTTTTAATTTTTCCGTTACCGCCAAATTCATTAGATTACTAGTTTTATATGAATTTTGAATTCTATCTTAAGAAGAACTAATTTATTTATGATATTAAGAAATATGCAGTTTTGGACAAAACCATCTAATATCAATAAATTTTGTTTATTTATCTAAAGAATTAATCGAGTTATGTAAATAAAAAACAATTTTGGCCTTCGAAAGCCCTTGACACTTAAAGATCTAGAAATTATTGTAATCAACGAATTGCCGATAAAGATTAGAGCACTGCATCTACCAAGTTCTGAATGATTATTGTTGCGATTGAAATACTACCTATAGAACTATAAATATGCTTGTGTGTGTGTGTGCGTATATGCATATTTATGAGTGGCTACATTGTTGATGTACTTATGTAGATATGCCTACACCTTGAGCCTAACCAATAGATGACTCGTCAAAAATTCTAGTAATTACAAGTTTTATTGTAAACACATTACCAAATACAATACAAAATATCGTTCGTTGACCGTCCTTCGCTGCCATTGTGTAACAACCTTCATAGTTCCTATAATACTTACTTGTACCTTACTTAGATAGAGCATGGCCCCTCGCCTAAGGGCATTAAATAATTGTTTTCAAATTAGACATGTTAGACATTATTTTGTGTGTGTGTGCTCATGCCGTTAGATCACTACCGAGATCATTGCTCTGTAAAAGTGTTGGTTTGAGTTTAAAGAAAACTTTTGTGGAAATCTACATACATACATTATATATGTAGTCATGTACATACATAAATTAATATTTATTTATTTCCATACTTTGTCATAGCCTTCATTGCTCAATTGTGGCAGCTTTGACATGAAGTGTCGGAAATTGTTTACTTACAGATCACTGATTTGGTTAGTTAGCTCAGTTGATTATGTCCAGTAGTATTAGAGATTAGTATTTCATTTGTATACATATGAGTACATGATTATGCATAAATATATTGCGCGTAATCAATCGAATTGGTTTAAAACTAGCGCAGAACTAGCGGAGGCTGTAGTGCTAATAATCTCGATTTGCGCCGACATGAGCCACGATGAAGGTTTGAAAGTTGCATTTGTAGTTACCTTTTCAGCTGACGAAGCCGAATTTGTAACAGTGTAATGACAGCTGTCATCTTCAGTCAGCAAAAAAGTAAGTAAGTAAGTAACCCTGTGCAGGGTGCTTGATCACGGCGTGAACAAAAGCAACAAGGTCGTCGGCGATAGAGATGTAAATTTTCGAGATTTTACTGATCGCGGAATTTTCGGGATCTTATACTGAATTTTCGGGACTGCTCTGAAATTAAGAGGTTTTTAATTTTTTAAAGTTTATTCTTCAGAAGTGCATATTCTCAGTATATTATAGTATTTTGAATCAAAAGGCAATCAATTAATCTTATCAAAGAACAATTAGGGGGCCGCCAGAGCCGAAAGAGTTGGTGCGTGACTACCATTTGGAATACAGAGAGAACGTAGGTTCGAATCGCGGTGAAAGACCAAAAATGACGAAAATGTTTTCTCTAATAGCGGTCGCCCCTCGGCAGGCAATGACAAACCTCCGAGTGTATTTCTGTCAGGAAAGGGTTCTCATAAAAAGAAAATATCTGCCGTTCGGAGACGGCTTGAAATTGTAGCAATATCCAGACGTATGCCACAATTAGGAGGCCGAGCTGGTCAAACACCCAAAAAGGGTACAAGTACAAATATCCTGCTTTTGTACAGCCTATATAAAATGGTTTGAAATAACTGTTTGACATCAATATTAAATATCTTCTCTAATTCTAAGGATGGTTCATGGGATTAACCCAAGTATCCTCTGGGTAGCTTCCGAGCACTCGTTCGGCAGCGTGCCAACGTGGGAAGGCGAAGCATCCCGGATATCTGGCTGAGCGTTGGGTTTGGGACCCGCCACGTAAAAGTCCCCCCAATGAAAACACAAACAAAGCCTCAGATGAGAACTGCCTGTACTAATGATGACCCCCGCAAACGAACTAAGTACTACGATTTCAGGGTGTGTACGTGAAATGTCCGGTCCCTTAATGGGGATTCCTAATAAGTGGTCGTTTACTCAAACAAGATTAACTTTGTTATAAAAACTAATTTCATTTATGTTGTACTAATCCATAAAGATTTCAGTGTATTTGAGACATAGTTCGATGGCACAAATCTTTGGGTCTTCTGTGGTATTACGACATCAAGCCTCCTAAGTAACTTAACGATCGGTGCGCAAGAATCAGAAGACATATCTAGCACCTCGACGAAAAGTAATACCATTGTCCCAAGGATTTCAGCGTGCAGAGAGATTTTCAAGTCTTAATGCTAAAGGAATATTTCTCGAGGATTGCTATTCATATTTCTGGCTAGGAGCACTTCTAGTGCTCTGACATTTTCGTTGGAATGTTTGACTTATTTTACCATAAACCCACTCAGAAAGTTTTGATGTGTGAGCCATATTAGTGTTGCTCTCGTAATTGGTCTGATCACTGCAGTACATACCCCTACGGCTACCGCGTTTTAAGGCAAGGCTCGCGACACATTTCTGGATGTAAAGGTATAATTTTCAATGAGACGTGCTTTTCCACAAAACGTTGGAGTTTAAGTCAACCCATTTTTCCACTAGTTCGGAAACATTTATAAAACGGATAATACAAAAGTAGATCTTTAGGGAGCTATCCTCACTTTTTACTGTAGGATCCGTACATTTTCTTACCTGTTTACTGCATTTGCAAGTGATGCTTGCTAAACATGACTACGAGCAGTTTTCGAACAAACAACAAGCGAATTTTGCGTAGCGAAGTTCTGAAAAATTCACATAGGTTGATACTCATTTGCGAAGCTCTTATATTGAAGGTAATGAGTTGAATTCTGATTCGACGTAGAATAAAATCTGACAGGTGATCTGATCATGTGACTACTCGTACATACATATTTATGTATGCATGTCTAAATCTTCCTCCTTTCTGTGGTGCGGGTGCAAATACTAGTTATAAGATCAATAATAAAGAGTATCAACTTACATTTGTAATTAATTAGTCTGGAAATTTATTTGTCTCTTTTGTAGACAGAAACTAATCGTTTTGTGGGTATTTTTAGATGAGTAAGCACAATTGCAGTGATTCCTTGCTTGTCGCTTGAGACAATAAAGCCGTCGCACGCTTCTTGATTTCGAGCTGTTTATATGTAAATAAAAATTTCAAAAATTACTTGGTCATTGTGTACTTCTAAAATACATACACTAGCGAGTATATATAACTGAAAAAAGGGTGATTTCGATACATTTTTGTTTCGAGTTAACATTTTTTGTAACTATGCTTGAACTGAAACCATAGAAATTAAACTTTCGAACTTTTTGCAAAGTTTAGAAAATTTCAACAAACTTTCATTTAATTATAAATATTTTAATATAAAAGTTAGGCAACGAAAAATCGAACCGTTCTTTAATATGCTTTTTTTTTTTGTAAAAAAGTAAGTTAAAATTTTTTGAAAACTGACTTTGATTTTTGTAATAGTTTTACAAAGGGTATTTCGAATTTTGTACCTCACAAAAATCAGTTGTATAGTTGTATTTGGAATAAAGTGCAAAAAGGCGAGCAAAAAAAAAATTTAAGTCAACTCGATTTTTAGTATCTTAAAACTTGTACGTATGATAGTTTACTAAAATTCAAAGCGCCATGTTTCTGCATATCCAAAAATTTCTACAATAAAAATTCTGATTCAGAATTTTAAAATTTGTATAAAAATGTTTAGAGTTTTTCAAAAGTTTTTATTTATGTTATTTGAAAGTATACTATATAGTTTTAGTAAAAACATGCACATTATTACAAAAAAAAAAAACAAACAAAAAAATTTTAACTTATAAATTTTGTAAATATTAAAAAGGAAAAATCTCCCTGCATCTACTTATGCTCGTTAGTGTACATACTAAATTTTTGAACTTTATAGAAATAATGTTGTTTAAATAATCGTTGAATGCTTATTTTAATGTAAGCGTCTAGATTCGGCGCAGCGCAATTTACTGCAGCGAAGTATTGCATCATCTCCAAAAATAAAACAGGGTTGCCAGAAATCATGTAGTCAGTGTGTCATTGGTTGGTTTCTTTGCAAAAATGTTAAGAAGAAATTATTTAATATTTTTTAATTTTTTAATAATTCTGTCAATAGTATGATCACTATTATCGAGAGAAACCCCCTTGCACTCTTCCCAATATTGAAGGCAACATTTTCTTTTTTACATGATATAATCGAATAATCTAAAGAATGGTAGCTGCACTGAAGCGCTTATTAAGTTTTCTGCTGATATCAGGCTTTACATTGACAACAATCTCGTAACCTTTTTAATGCTTCCAGACCATTCGAAAGCTTTCGACACTGTTGATCACGGACTACTTGGCTTGAAACTTAAAAAATTATTGAAATTTTCAGGCCCAGAATAGAGTTTAATAAAATCATACCTCAGTGATCGCACACAAGCTCTTTGTGGCAGTCATGGCTTATCCCGCTATTTGCCTATAACTAAGGGTGTTCCCCAAGGTTCGATTCTTTGCCCACTTTTGTTTGTGTTATACGTCTGCGATAATGGGTTGCTCTTAAATCCAAAAAAATCGCAGTGCATCGTTATTTACAAAAGGACATTGAATGAATTGAAACCGAACAATTCAAGTATAAAATTTGTGGACACAGCAAAGAACCGAGGAATAACTTTTAATAGAAATCTGGCTTGGAACAACCACATCTATAGTACAATAGGCAAAGTCTATGGTATGCTACGATCATTATGGACTACTCAGAACTTTACCCAAGTGAAAATTCGACTGCTTTTAGCAAAAACATTTTTAATACCAACGTTACTTTACCGTTGTGAACGGTATGCCGATTGTGATAATCTATGTTGTAGCAAGCTTAATGCCCTTTACCATAATATTGCGAAATACGTCCATTGTTCAAAACGCCACGAGCACATATCCGTTTTTTCTAAGCTTTAATTTTCAATACGATTTAAAGACTAAAGTAAAAATGTTTAGCACTTCCTCACAAATTCAAGTCTTCTCAAAATCGACTTGATTTCTCATTTTACTTAGTATTACAGTTGCCTAGTAACAGAATATCAGTTATTTGTCCTCGGTGTCCATTTTTGGAACCCCTTACCACAAAAAATTAAAATATTGAGAATCGCAACACGCCTGAGAAGTGAGCTGTTACATTACTTTGTTGCCAGTAGATGCTAATATGTACGTATATTTTTCTTTTTTCCTTCTCTCTTCTCTGCTATTTCTATAGCTTCACAAATTCCTACTTAGTCCCTCTGCTACCTTACCTATGTTATTATTAAGAATATTACTCTTAAGTTATTTTTAATGTACATTTTTTTTCTTCGCCAAATTCACGTTTTAAACGAAAAAGGAGATGTTGAGTTATGACAAATACATTATACTTAAATATATAGCGGCCGCCCTAGCCATTCGGAAGTTCAGAGGTTTGCATCTCCGTTAAAGAGTGTAAGCGCCAATTATATTTGCCTATATAAATAAATTCTGCGTAAAAAGTACCGGAATTTATCATTTGAAAGATGCGTCACTTTTCATTTTCCCATTTTTCTGTAAGTTTGTTCCGCTTTTACAAGTTACCATAAGTAATTTGGCCGCGATATATCACTCAGGGTTTTGACAGCAGCTGTTGTTGGTTATCATACGTTTGAATGCCCTACGATTTTTACAATGGAAAAATTAGTTGCACACAGTTTGTCTTAAATTTTGCGTTTCCAACTGAATTTCGTGTGCCAATTCGATGAAAATGTTGAGGAAGACGGTAAATCGTGCATGCCCAAAAAACCGGCATAAAGCTTTCGAAGAGGGACCGAGAAGTGGTAGTTGATTTTTCTCGCTCTGGTCTGCCTTTAACGCCTACGAACTGGGTACATATCGATAAAATCAAAAGGAATTGGTTCAAAAGCTTAACTGTACGAGTAGAATGATACGAATATGCAATCAAGCCAACAGTCTTCGAAGCCGGAAAAAAGAAATTCCTAGAACGAACTAAAGTACATATCTCTATTAGCCTACGAACAACGTATAAAGGATTTGGTCAAGCGTTGGCATAATTGCGTTGAAGGCGGCAAAATAAATGTTGATTGTTATATTAATATTTTGCGTTTTATTAACAATTCAGGGTACTCTTTACACGGAAAGTATGCAGGAATCGAAATTTTAGCTACGTGGTGTGCCGAAAAAGGTGGCATCTATTCAATTTATACCCAGCTAAAATGTACTAAAAAAATGAATCAGTGACCGAAATTTCGAGAGATCGGGAACCCGACTGCTGGTGTTTGTTTTGCTGGATAGACAAAAAAGTCTATTCCGAGGTATTTCCCATTTATAAGCTCACAGTGTTGCCTTTTAACAGAGTCGCCTTTGCACATTACGTATGATGATCTGTAATTCGATATATTCATCAAAAATTTTAGTATTTTTTAGCATAAACTTACCTGTAACTTTCCGACCGATTATTTATAACGATTTTTGACATGGATATTGAGTGCAGTGATCAACTTTTTTAGATCTTTTGGGTTAAATAACCACATATACCCACTTTGAAATGCTGGTACGAGTTTTCAACGAGGCAGTCGATCCTTGCAGGATTCATTTCGTAAAGGATGTCCAAAGCGTTTGTCGTGGCAGGAACTATCGACGCTGAGCGTCAATTGATAATGTAAGATCGTCATGTGGAACATTAGTAGAACCAGCATACATTCAATATTCCATACAATGTGGTCGTCAAGAAGATTTATTCTCCTTAGATATCGCTTAATTTGGATGGCGAAATGTTCAACAAATTCAACCCCTGTGGTTCAAAGCACATCTATGACATTGTAAATGGTGACAGATCTATGCATACGTGCCGGAAACAAAAGCAATCGACAGTGTGGGGGTACCAAGGCGAGAAAAGTTATTCGCGAAAGAAACATCGAAAAGCAGATGGTCGCCTGTTTTTTCTAGACATTAGGAAAATCTGATCATGTCACAACTGTATCAACTTAAAAGAGTCAAATCTGAGTGGCATACAGCCATTTGTTTTCAGAGAATTATGTAAAACCAACCGCCGAAGACGAATTATTCTTCACCTGGACAATGCGAGTGTAAGGGCCCATACAAAGGAGTTTCTGAGTACTGAAAGCATCGGTCCTAATTTGGCACCGTATTTTAACCCCTGAAGAAGCTGTAGAAACCTTTAAAAACAGCTCGTTTTGCAGATATCCGCTACTGAGTGATAAAAGAGTATTGAAAATTGGTTCAAGCGAATGTGGAAGTGCATTGACTTCGATGGATATTTTGGAAAACAATAGAGCCATTTTCATTATTATTTTACTATGTTTTCATTATTGGTCGCAAAATGTTGGGTATGGAAATAAGTTTCCGTTCTGTCTTAGCCAAAGTTGCGAATTATTTCAACAATTAAATAGTACACGATATTATGTGAAGTATGCGCCATTGGAAGCTACAACTTTACTCTATCTTTCAGGCAGCATACGGATTCCTCTGACGAAAAAATCGAGTTCTGTTGACTTGATCCATTCAGTGAGCCAGTTTGCGATGCTGTCATAAGAAGTGAACCGCTCTCCAATAAGGGCTGACTGCATTGATCGGAATAGATGGTAATCCGAAGGTGCAATGTCTGGGGAATACGGCGGGTGGGGCAAGATTTCCCAATTAGCCCCTTTAAATATTTCTGGACCGATTTGGTGTTGTCATGCAGCAAAATTTGTCATGTCTACCGTGCCATTCCGGCCGCTTTTTATTTTGAGAGCTCGATTTAAACGTATTAGCCGCAGTCGATAGATAGTTTAAGAAGTTCATAAAAGATGATACCCTTCTGATCCCACCAGACGCACAACATAACCTTTGAAGCATGAATATTTTTTTCGCTGACGACGGACTTGGTTCATCTGGCACACTCCAACATTTTCGACGCTTAGGGTTTTCATAATCCAATGGATTATCTTCATCCAATAATTGTTGTAGTTGAGCATCTTCGAGTTTTTTCGGTGCCCCTTCGCGATCTTTATCACTCAGCTCGAAATTGCCTCTTTGGAGTCGTCGAAACCACTCTTTACAAGTTGTATTTGATGGAGCGTGATTATCGTAAATATTAATCAATATATGACACGTTTCATGAAGCATGACTTCCCGCAAATGCTGTTTTTATGGGACTAATGTTGACGTTTTTGAAGTCAGATAAAAAAGGACCTTTACGCTTCAAACGAAGGTAAACTACTGCGATCGATACCTCACATATACACACATACATATTCAAATCACCAGAATATCGCTAGGGCGAACACAAAAATAGTATCAGCAACGACACCTTTTTTACGAAGGTGGAAACTTATTCCTGTACGCAATATATAAATATACAATAGTATTTCGGCCGCCATAGCCGAGTGGGTTGGTGCGTGACTACCATTCAAAATTCAGAGAGAACGTAGATTCGAATCTCGGTGGAAGATCAAAATAAAGAAAACGTTTTTTCTAATAGCGGTTGCCGCTCGACATGCAATGTCAAACCTCAGAAAATGGGTGTAAGCGGCAATCATATATATAAATAAATAGTATTTCATTATGAAAATATCAAACGCAGCTCAAAATCAGAAAACAAAATAGACTAAAATTTGATCTACTACGAGAAAGTGACAAAACTGGCAGAAAGCAATTGTAAAATCACTTTCGTTGCACGCCAATATTAGAATATTTTTCTCATTTTAATCTTTCCAAATTGTTTAAAATAAAGTAATTGAAATATAATGGAAAATGTGTTGCTTAATCTAAATACCACAGAGAAACTAAATTAATTTAGTAATAAAATATAGATTTATTAATAAGCGAATGCGTATAAACTAATTTTTCTCTTTGCAGACATATTTTTTTAAAAACCGTATATTATTTCTCAACTTATATTTTTGGTATTGATGTGAAATATTTTACTCGCCAAGCCTCTCACAAAATGTAATTTTCTTTACCAAGTGCGATTTCGCAATTTTTCTTATATTTGATGAATCATATAAGAACGCCTCCTCTACGCACATAGCCTTTTTAACAACTTCTGCTAGGATAAATTGAAACACTCCAATTACAGCAATCAAATAGTTTGTGATACAAGCAAATGGGTCGAGTATAATAAATTGCTTACTACCAGTGGCCAAGTTCAGGGCCAATACTGCCAGTGCTTGATTACACACATACAATTATAGCCTATAAATGAAATACAGGGTGTTGTGTATCTACCATCTGTGACATTAATTCTCGATTTGTTGGACTTTGACAGGTAAAATGAATTCGTGGTGTACCAGAAATTTAGTTGATTTAGTTTAGGCGATTACAAAATGGGTTGTTTTCTCTTGAACGACATCGGATCTTATCACATAGAAGCTACGATTTGACTCCATAGACTATTTCGGTGCGGCGCCGTTAAACATAAAAGTTTCGTTAATCATACAAAATTATTCAAGAGTTGACATATCAAATCGAAGTTGCCGTTGATGGGATAATTGTCGAAACTCGCGAAAAAGTACTGAAAAATTAGGTTCACCGAATGAACTGCTGGAAGTCATTTGAATGAAATTTCGTTTTGGCAAGGTTAACTATTTAACATAAATACAAAAAAATCATCAAAACATATTTGTGCGTCTTTTATTTATAGCCAAAGCAAATTCCCAACACTAAGCGGACCACCCTGTACAACAGAAAGTAAGTCGGTGGAGTCAGTAAGCAGCATGTGCGCAACTTCCTTTGCGGCGTGACGAAAGAAGGGCTGACAGGGATGTTGGCGATATCACCTGACTGCTGCATACATACATACTTACATATGCACTTCGCTTATTAATTCTTTTTTCAACGGCATACTCATACTTATCGCGCTGATTTCGCGTCTTCGAATGCTGTAGACTTTTCTAGCTTTAGCGTTTCACTCAGTACGCGCATATAACGAGATCTAAATTAATTCCAGAACAATATATTCACTAGTGTGGCAGGCTGTGGCAGCATGCATGCCATAAAAAGGTTTTGTTGTGCCAGGGAGACGGAATGCTAGAAGCGAGTGCACGCAGATGCAATGACCCTAGAGGAGTATTGTCCGGTACTCCTGCATTCAACAGCGGAGTCTGAGCACACAGGATTTCTTATGAAAAGTTCAAACGAGTTCACATCCACTGGGCATACACATACATATATTTATCAATATATGCATACATACATGCACACATATGAATGATACATACTTGTGCTTGCGGATTGGGACGCTGGTCCGCAGTTAAGAATAAGAAAAAAAAAGAAATAAATTAAAAGATCAAACAAGTTGACAGCAATAACAGCAAATTCAGGACCCACAATTGTTGGATTGCGTTTAATTTGATAGCTAATCGAGAGGTAGGGGGTTCGAAATTTAGAGTACAGTGAAGCAAAACTGTACGAAAGTATTGAAAAAATGTAAAACCAAACCACATAGGATGTGAAAATTCTTACATTGTTCATTCGGATAAATGAAGTGAAGCCAAGTCCTGCTCCATCTCTTCTTTCAAACCCAGATGAATCCTTCCTTTACTCGGTAATGCATCTTCAAATCCGGAGCGTTTGTATCATTCGAACGATATGTCCTGCCCATCAGAGCCACTGGATCTTTATCAACTGCACTATGTTTATGTCGCCGTGAAGCTCATGCAGTTCATTGCTCCATCTTCCACATAATCTTTCTCTCAAACACTTCAAGGGACGCCACATCGGATGTTGTCATCGCTTAAGTTTCCGTGCCATACAACAGGACGGGTATGGTGAGAGCCTTGTATAGTGTTAATTTTGTTCTTGGAGAGAGAACTTTACTGATGAGAGAGAACTTACTGATACGCTACGGTTTTTACTTATGGTGCTGAAATCTATACACTGAAAGCTAATGATATATATAAACCAGCTTTTGGGATTTGAAAGATCCATAATGAGGAAAATCTACGCTCCTATTCGGCTTGAAAATGGCACGTATCGCATCCGTTATAACAAGGAAGTTGAAAACCTTATTGGTGGTGAAAATGTAATACGTTTTATTAAAGCGCAGCGGATTAGATGGATTGCCCAACGCCCCATAAGAATGCCCAACGAAAGAATCCAAAAAAGGGTGTTTACTTTGCGTCTAATCGGAGGAAGAAAGAGAGGCCGATCAAGAAAGAGATGGCTTAATGACGTAGAAGCAGACTTAAAAGCGATGAACGTTCGTAATTGGAGAAATGAGGCTAGAGAGAGACTGAATTGGAGGAGGATTATTGATGAGGCTATGGTCCACCACAGACTGTGAAGTGAAGAACTTTACTACCAAATTGCCTACTTAGTGCAAAGTCTAAAGTACGTCTTCGCAAGAGAGTTAGTCCGTTGAATTTCAAGGCTGACATTATTATCGATTTTAATGCTGGTTCCTAGATAAACGAAGTCTTTTGCAACTTCAAAGTCATAACTGTCTACAGTGTCGTGCGAACAGGTACGTGAGAGCACCTACAGCTTGTTAGATAACTGGAGGCACGGTACTTCGTATTCTTCTCGCGCACCACCCAACTGGCTCGTTTTGCTTCTTTATCCAGCTTATAAAACTCATAAATAATAGTGCGTTTGCTAAGCCTATGAAAGAAAACGTTGCGCCAAAAGTCAAAACAATGATGATTTTTGAAGTTGAAGATGAAGTTTCATTTGATGGTGGGCCATCACCAAATTACCAAGGGCCAAATTATTAATCAGCCTTATAATCTTCATGCGCTAGCTGAGCTCTACGAAGGAATGCAAGGACAAATTATAAGTTCTCCACCAAGGTCTTTGTTTTTATACAATTGTTATCCATTGTTAGACTACTGTCTGTATTTAGACTACTGCCTATTTCCTTGACGGAAATCTGTTTAAAAAGCATTTTTAGTCCGTTGCAGCTGTGAAGGTGAAAGTGTTAAGTATCCTAATGAATTTGACAGCAGAATACTTTGAGTACTGATCCAAACAATCAAAGATTCGTATGGAGCGCTGTTGGGATATATCACTGAAAGTGATAATAAGTAAGCAAAGCAGCAATCGACTGTATAAGTGTTCCTAGATGAGCTTAGTCCAACAAAAGTTTTTCGCAAAAAAAGCATCTTAAAGCACATGGTCGCTTGTTTTTGCGGGAAATTTGGAAAATGTGATTATGCCGCAACTGCACTGCTAGAGATATTTAAAACCTTCAATTCTGAGTCAATTCTCCATTTGTTTGCGGAAAATAAAGGAAAACCAACCACCCAAGACAAATTATCCATCATCCTAGAAGTGGGGTTTGAACGGCAAAATTTTCTTTATCTAGGTCAGATCGGTCTTCGAAGTTGCGTTTTTAAAAAAGCTTTTAGATACAAGTTAGCGCCCGGGAATTAAACTTTTGTAATTCTATGGTTTTAGTGTTAGAACGGACTGTGCACCCTAGCCGAATGGGTTGGTGCGTGACTACATACCATTCGGAATTCAGAGAGAGCGCAGGTTCGAATCTCGGTGAAAGACCAAAATGAAGAAAAAGTTTTTTCTAATAGCGGTCGCCCCACGGCAGGGGCAATGGCAATCCTTCAAGTGTATTTCTACCATGAAAAAGCTCCTTATAAAAAATATCTGCGGCTCGAAGTCGGCTGTAGGTCCCTTCATTTGTGGAACAACGCATACCACAAATAGGAGGAGGAGTTCGGCCAAAGACCCAAAAAGGAAATATATATATATATTTTTTTTTTCAAGTCAGTTAACATTAATAAATTATGAAGAACGAACTGAAGAAGTTAGCAAGTTTCAAAATTTATAATTGCCAAATGCTTCCCACTGTTGCAAAAAGTTTTAGTTTATATGCAGCAACACGCAACAAAATCACACAAAAAATAGTATAAAAAAAATTTGATTTAGAATACCTGCTGAGTTCAGTTTTTATGTGTCTATAGTCGTTCTTGAGACTGGCCAACGACGCTAGTGAACTGTTTAGCGAGACATCCTCTGCAGGCACAAACGTCCTGCCTGTCTACCCAAATAAGTATAGCCGTACATTCCTTCTAACCACA